>NSMO01000246.1:0-23796 GCA_002588565.1 Coelastrella sp. UTEX B 3026
CAAGCTCTGATGTTGACAGCATCCAGACACCTAGACTGCACCACGAGGTTACCTGAAGCCAAGTGAAGCACAGGGTTCGCGTCCGGGTCGGTGTTGCTGTGTTGTAATGCAAGCTGCAGTGGTTGGAAGGTTCTCAAGGTTGCTGGTTGCCAGAGAAGTTGGCGCCCAGCTGCGGCATGCCTTCAATGCACGTAGGCTTCGTATGCTTGAGGACCACATACAACAGCAACGGGCCTGCAAGTATTCTGTACCATGACACCTGGAGACAGAACGTCTGTCTCCACTGGACTGAGTTGCACAACTGGGCAGCTGCGCAGTGGGTTCATGCTGCCAGGCATGCCGGCTTGCCTATACATTCCAGCCTATATATGTGATATGTGGCACACAGGTCGGCGCATTTGGGAGCCTTCGGCGCAAACTTGTCACCCGTCGCCTGCTCGATAATTTGAATTACGCTTGCTCTACACGGCGTCTGCACATGTCGGTCGTGTATATCAGACAACCACTAGCACTGAATGCCACTCGTAAGCCTTGTTCGCAATGCTCCGTAGCTGCATTAGCAATCCTGACCGTATCATTAGCCATTTGCGTCTGATCACCTCGCACCCGTGTCAGTTTGCTTAGCAATGTCGGACAACAGCTCTGGTCTTATCGGTCTGGTGCGTGCACTTAACAGCTTCTTTACAAGTGCGATTACTTGTCAGCTGCCACGTGCGCAGGCCTCGTGCCAGAATAGTGTGTTGATCAAGGCAGATACACCGAGCTCGCTAGCTGGCACCATAATTGATTTGTCCTCGGGATACGTTCCAGGCTCAGGGCCTGCCGGCTGGTGGCTGAATTGGTTTCGGGACAGCAGGTGACCAGCCATGGGCAATCAACTCACAAAGAGCGATAAGCTCCTCGACGCAGCCTCACATGGAGATATACAGTACGTGCAACAATGTATGGCGGAGGCTGAAACACGTGAGAAGGTGAGGTGCTGCTCTGTATGGTGCCCATTCACTAGGTCAATCAGCTTCAGCATGTTCTTAGAAGTCCTCCACGACTTGCAGCTGCGGTGCTCCTTGCGCAGCGAGTAGAACGCTTTGAGCATTGTGAGCATCTTATGCATTGCAAGCGTTACCGCTCGTGTATTCGCTACAATTGCACAACCGCAGCTGCCTAGGCAGTCAGGCCACAACAGCTGCTTTACTACTGTGCAAAGCACAATTCATGCTTGCGTACATCATCCAACCGGTTCAATCTGCTACTGCTCTGCAGCTGCTGTTGAAATCTAAGACGGGGTTCATGCGACATAATGAAGGTGTACTGCATCTAGCAGCCAAGCACGGACAGCTGCACACCATAACAGCAGTCTTAGGCCCAACAGTTGATGCGGTAACAGTAGAAATCGCAGAAGGACAGTACCCCGGAAAAGCAGCGGAACTTCTAACCAAGCTCGTCAACCAGACGGACAGCAGAGGCCGCACACCCTTTCTAACAGCTTGTCATAACGGATTCTGGGACTGCGCAGAGCAGCTGTTAGAAGCCGGTTCAAATATCTTCGCCGTAGACCGCGACGGCAACGGCTGCTTGCACTTAGCCGCCGTCAACGGCCACACAGATGTTGTGACGCAGCTACTAAACAAGGCAGACCACGAGGCGATCACGCTGCGGTTGGTTAGCCACTTAAACCTCAGTGGTTTCACCCAGCTGCATTACGCAGCGCATTCAGGCAACGCAGAAATCACACGTCAGTTGTTAGCAGCAGGTGTAGATCAGTTACAAGGCACGACAGCGGACTATGACAGATGGATGGTCGTACCACAGGGCACTACCGCGTTACACATTGCAGCTATGAGTCATCAATCAGGAGTATGTATCATGCTACTGCAGCAGTATGTGCTGCTATTGAGGGAGTGGCTCCCCGGAGACCCTGTGCCTGTCGACCCCAGAACAAGGTATGACAATTTGATGAACTTGGTTCGGCATTTTTGTTAGCTCCCAAAGCATTGCTGTCTGATGCTGCCATCTGTTGTGTGAGTTTCTCTGTGGAATGGATGTGATCTGAGAGAACTGCAGCATGGCAAGAATCTGACATTTTTCTACGTCCTTCTGAAACAGTCTAACAGGCCAGCCTGCTTCAGAGGTGAATCAGCAGCTCTGCCTAGCTGTATGCCTATGTTAGGCACAAGCACGCAGACTTGATACTTGTATCACTCCTCTGAATGCCGTTGCTGCTGCTCCTGCTGCTGCTGCCACAAACCGCAGGGCTGACAGCCGTGGCAATACCCCGTTGCAAGTTGCCCTA
Organism: Coelastrella sp. UTEX B 3026; assembly: GCA_002588565.1. Taxonomy (NCBI): domain Eukaryota; kingdom Viridiplantae; phylum Chlorophyta; class Chlorophyceae; order Sphaeropleales; family Scenedesmaceae; genus Coelastrella; species Coelastrella sp. UTEX B 3026. The sequence goes on from NSMO01000246.1 coordinate 2,291, forward strand.
TGGAAGGGCCTCGAGCAAAGCAGCCAGCTAGCAATCTGCCTAAATCCCCGCTTTGACATACAGTCAGTGTTCAGCACTGAACAGCTGGACACAGTACGTAGGCGCGGCCCTGCTGCCCTGAAGGTGCTGGCAGCAGCAGCACTGAAAAGCACTTTGCTGCAGCAGTTGGTGGGGCTCAAAGACGAGCAGCAGCAGCTGCTGGCGCTGCAGCGGTGGGAGAGGGAGCAGCGGCGGCAGCAGCAGCAGCAGCAGCGGAAGGGGAAGAGTCATGCGGATCGGCAGTGGCAGAGATGGTGGGTGCGTGGATCCACTGAGGAGCAGCGCCCTGCTGCTGCTGCTGCCGCTGGCAGCAGTAACACTGGCAGCAGCAGCGGCAGCAGCAGTGTTCAGAGGGTTTTTGAGACACCGCTGTATCAGAGCAGTAGTGCTATGCACACGGTACCGGGCAACGGCAGCAGCAGCAGGCATAAACCTGGGAACAGCAGCAGCAATGGTGGCAGCACTGATAATGTTACAGATTTCTTGGAAGGATTGCATCGGACACCTTCAATTACTCTAGGTGCTGTGCAGTACAGCAGTGCTGCTGCTGCTGCTGCCAGCTTGGGAGAGATTGGGGCGGATCATGAGCAGATCAACAGCAGTGCTGCCAGGCAGCAGCAGCAGCAGGGCCCAGCTGAGGCTGGCCACATGCGAGAGGTGGCAGCACCTGAGGGGCCGTTGGCAGGTCATACTGCAGCACCAGGATCTGCTGCTGCTGCTGCTGCTGGGGCTGGTGACAGCAGCCGCAGCAGCAGCCCCAAGAGACGGCTGCAGACGGCATCATCAATCACATTGGGATGTTTAGATCAGGTCTGGAAGCATAGCGAACAGCAGCAGCAGCTGCAGGATGGGGATGTTGGTCGGCAGCAGCAGCAGCAACTGAACTCTGTGCTTGGGCCTTTAGAGGCTGAAACGTTGCTGCCAGCAAAGAATCAGCAGCAGCAGCACGGTGAGATAGAGACCTTGGAACACTCTCAACAGCAGCAGCAGCAGCAGGAACAGGAACAGCCGGCCGGATCAAGGCCAAACAGCAGATTGGCGGACACCCTAGAGCCTGATGGCAGGCAGAGCCCTGGTGCTGCTGCTGCTGCCGGCACGGCGGCGGCAGCAGCAGCAGCAGACACGTACAAGCACATCAACGCGCACATACATAGAGCTACTGGTTGCACAAACAGCTTCATGCTTGTCACTCCTTCGGGAACTGGCAGCAGCAGCGGCAGCAGTAGCAGCAGTAGCAGCGCTGCTGACGATACAGACGGTGCTGCTGCCAAGTCACAGCAGCAGCAGCTGGTGCCGCCTACACCAAAGCAGCAGGTACAACAACCCAGGAGACAGAGGTCACTCGCTGCTAACTCCATCACGCTTGCTCAACTGCAGCGCAGCAGCACCAGTGGCAGCAGCGTCGGTGGGGACCTTTCTAGCAGCAGCAATGCCGTCATCGGCAGCAGCAGCAGCAATGCGGTCGTTGGCAGCAGCAGTAGGCATGCTAGAAATGCACATAGAGTGTTAACAACTGCGGGAATCAGCAGCACACACATCATGACGCCGTTTGCATATAGGCTGTTCCAGCAGCAGCAGAAGGGGTATACTGCTGCTGCTGCTGCCAGTATGAAGCAGCAGCAGATTGGGCAGAACTTCTGTCTGCTTCCTGCTGCCAGCAGCACTGCTGCCAGCCACAGCAGCAGCAGCATGAGCAGCAAGATCAATACTACTACAGGCCCTGGATCATTGGTCGCAACTTCACAAACAGCTGCAAGTTCACGCCCGAGTTCACACCTCCGTTCACCCCACCGGCGTAGCTTTGAACTTCCCGGTAGTAAGGGAACTTCAATGTCAGCAGTGTTCGGTGCCAACCGACAGCATGTTGCCAGGATGCTCAGAGAAGCAAATGCATCAAATCCTCAATCTTTCAACCAATCTGGATCTATTCAAAGCAGCAGCACCGCAGCAGTAGCAACATCGTTGGGCGGTGCATTGCCCGGTTGCGTCAGCACCAAGCTTGTTCAATGCGTGGACCTCAGTAGATCATCCAGCCGTGCATTTGCCAATGCAGCAGATCTGCAGCAGCAGTACAGCAGCAGCAATGCACGCATTCTCAACACTGCATTGCACAGTAGGACCTCTAGTATAGATGTAGGAAGTTCATTGGGAAATAACGGGAGTGAATTGTGTGCGATTTGTGTCGATCGGCCGCCGGCTGTGGCTGTAGCAGCCTGTGGTCACACTATGTGCTTTGAATGTGTGAGAGTTATTGTCCAGGAGGGAGTGGGGTGTAGGGCACCATTGTGCCCATTTTGTAGAGTGAATATGAGCGGTTTTAAGCTAGCAACAGCAGCAGCAGCTAGGTAGCGATTGGGCCTGATGCAGGTACTATCATAATGGTGAGAGCTAGGGTTGTGGCTTGGATTTGAGCTATCATAGTGACATCGACCAAAATAAGCAAGTACTCTAGTTATCTTGGCCTGAATAAGGATCATGAGCAGTTGGTGGAGTTTGTTTGGGCTTGTGTAAAGGTTTCAGTTGGGTTCCAGTTGTGTTTCAGATGGGTTTCTTATGTAAGGGTTTTTTGTTTGAATGTCTGTTGGTTTCAGTTGCTTCAGTTGTGTCTGCCGTTGTCGTTCCCCATGGTCCTGCTGGGCCTGTGAGCACAAGCCAGCACACTAGCATCGGCACCAGCAGCCATGCTATAAGTGATAGCAGCCATGCTATAAGTGATAGCCAGAAGCGTGTTTATCGGTCTGGGTTCCGCTGAGCAGTTGAGATGTGTGCTCCGTTACTCGGTAATTGATGGATGCCTGGGGTTTGCGCCTTTGATGCAAGTATGGCAGTGTATTCTATGATAGAATCACTGCCTTGGGTGTGTTCGTTTCCGCCTCTGAAATGCGGCGCGGGGCCGATGGCCATAGAGCTATGGCTGGTGGGTAGCTTATATATATGTCGGCACCAGCAGAGTTGTCTGCAGGTTTGGCTGTGCCAGAATTTAGCAACCAGCTTGGCTGTGCCAGGATTTGGCTCTGCTGGCAGGGCTAATGTCCAGCACTTCATATTTGAACTAAATTGTGACAACCAGCAACATGTTGCTGGTTACGACCAGCAACATGTTGCTGTGCGTACCTGTTAACAGGTACGCACAGCACCGGTTGCATGCGCCGCGTTTAGTAAACTTCACAACACCGATTGCAGCAGCAGCTTGCCAGGATGCGCGTGTTGGTTCTACAAAAGTCGCGCAACTTGGCAGGGCCAGCACGTGGAGCTGTCACAGCCACGGTGGCTGAGACCGTCTCAGCCATGGATGGCCGTGGATGGTAGCACTCTGCTGGGCAGCCAAAACACAGCATACTAGTAGTCAGGCTCATGGTCAGCAGGCTGTTGGGTGCACGGGGCCTAACAACCAGGCTGGAGATCAGTCAGGCAGCCAGGCTACTAACCTGCTCAGCCTGAGGCCTGAAAACCAGGCTGGAAATCAGCCTGCAGGCTGCAGCTGACCCTACAGCACAGGGTCCTGCGCAGCCCGCCAGCTTGATGCTGGCCTGCCCGGCATTCATGCTACAGATCAGGCTGCAGTAGCTAACAGCAGCAGAATTTTCTCCAGACTGCAATGCACAGGGTTTTGCTCCTGATGCTGTTGTGGCTGCTGCTGCTGCTGCAGTTGTGATACCCCCAGGGCCTCGCAGCATGCCCTGACAGTGACGCCAGTATAGCAGCAACAGCAGCAGCTAGCACACAAGCCATGGCACTGCTGAGCAAGCACAATTGTAGCAGCACCAACAGACAGATGCTCAGAAAGTGAAACAGAAGGACATGGCAGAGCTAGCTAGCACTATAGCGACAGCCGCCGCGGCACTCAGTAGTCGGTGCAGCTGCTCCAGAACCCAAAGCAGGAGCCAAGCCAGCAGCAACAGCACCAAGGACTACTGTGGACATGTTGTTTTGCGCCTTAGGTTTTGGGTTTGACCGATTAGGGAAGACCATCGCAGCAGTGCGCCCGGGCCCTGCTGTGAAGGCAGCTGCATCTCATACACATGGCTATATCTATCTGCTAGTGTGCACCTGGCCCAAAGGTGCATCGTAGAATGCCGGCTTTGAGAAATCTGCGCCTTTGCTGGCCCATTGAATGCAGGACTGCAGTAAACAGGCGCAGAGATTTCACACGCACAGCACCTGCAACGTTTTGCTATCAGAAGTGATTGGATGTGTGATGACAGGATCAGCTATGTGAGGGGCCAAGAATGGGACACAGTGGGGTAGGACAGCAAGATGTTAAATCGTAGGTTACGTCCCACTTCGAATGACGTGCACCTGGGTGACAACGTGTCAGGCGTCGACAGCTCCAGGTTGAGTCTTGCCGAATGCCCGTGCTGGGCGCATTCTTTCACAAAAAGCTGCTGATGAGCGATACTTCCTCCGCGGGCAACAAAACATTGGCAGGTTCACACCGCTACAGTCGATCTTGCTCGCTGCTTGGTTACGGCTGAACCTTGTGGCTGCTTCAGACGTACTCAGCTCCTTTGACAAGAAAGGTGCGGCTAGGCGTCGTCACTGGCTGCTTGTGCTTCACCAGCAGCTTGTCACCGCTACGGCCAGGGTACGCGGCGTGTTCACCAGAGGCTTGGCGTCCTGGCGTGTTCGCCTGGGCGTACGGCGTGTGGCGTATGGCGTGCCAGCACGCCCTGGAACTTTAAGCAGGGCTGCTGCTGCAGTAACACTCCACTATACGCCTGATACACTGCTGTGATGGCTTCCAAAAGTGTCTAGACGCTTTATTACTGTGTTTTATAATGTTTTGGTTGTTCTAAAGGGCTGTGGGTGTGCTTCGAGAGTGGTCACTAGTCAGCGGGGACTGTTATTGCTGGTCGGCACGCCACACGCCAAATGGGCCAATAGCTGGCGCCTTAACACGCCATGGCGTCGGCGCACGCCATTTGGCGCAGTTTCCACGCCACGCCGCGTACCCTGGCTACGGCCAAGCGGTCTGTACCTGCAGCGTCCGTGCACCTGGGGTTGCTTACACAACAGACCTATCCTAGCCTGCGTTAGGGTTTTGACTCGCTTTGCGTCGATTGCCATGCAGGAACCAAGCTTTTCGCAGTTGCAGTGACTTCAGCGACGGGCGCCCCCTTGCCACTGTGGTCACCCGTAGCAACTGGAAGTGCTGGTGCGTTCACACTTCACAGTAGACTCAGAACTTGATTTGCAGCTGGCACAGTTCACGCCCGTGCTACGCTTCAGCATCAGCATCAGTCTCTACCGCAGTAGTACGGCACTACTGGTAGTAACACAACCCCAGAGTACGGTGCACTCGACCTCGCACGGAGTAGCACTGGAACTGAACATCAAACATTCTTACTTGCAGGAGGCCCGTCCCTGTGACAACACAAGCTGCCACTATGAAGACGTGCAAGATCAACACGGTGAGTGCACGAATGCAGCACAACATGCATGTGCCGATCTCAGCATTTGCTTTCTTGTGACTGGCTCTGATCACATGCGGATTATCCACTTCTTCAAACTCCCGTCAGTTGCTATTGCAGATCCAACTTGTTTCTACCGCACACAATGTTTCTAGCACACCAAGCAACTGGGGCAGCGACTTGGGGGCAGCACCTTGCATATGATCAACTAAATACTGCAGCCAGCTACTCCCTGCTTGTTCCAGCACATTGGCCACTCAGCAACCTCCTTTCAGTTGAATGCAATGCCTGCTTGTCACTGACTACGTAGTATACGGTATACGAGCAATCCGCTATTGACGTACAATGCTCACATCATATCACATCTTGCTGCCAGCAGGATGATGAGTTCTGGCAGCTCGCGGATGAGGCTGACTGGGAGTGTATTGAAATCAGCAACTGCAGCCGAATTCCACAGCAGGTTTTTGGTCAGACACAGCTGCTGCAGCTCCTACTATACACATGCAGCTTCACAGAGTTGCCAGAGGGTGTGGGGGACTTGCAGCACCTGCAGGAGCTGGTGCTTGATGGATGTCAGCAATTGGCACGCTTGCCAGCAGGCTTAGGGCAGTTAACAGCATTGACACTGCTGGAGTTGAGGGAATGCAGCAGCCTGCTGGAATTGCCAGAGGGACTAGGGAAACTGGCAGCACTGCAAGAGCTGTACCTCATATCTTGCAACAACCTAGTGCAGTTGCCAGAAGGTCTGGGGCAGCTGCAACACCTGCAGAAGTTGGCTCTTGACGGATGTCAGCAGTTGACGTGCTTGCCAGCATCCTTTGGACAGCTGACAGCAGTTACATGGCTGGGTGTGAAGGAGTGCAGCAACCTGGTGGAGCTGCCAGATGGGTTGGGCCAGCTGCAGCACCTGCAAACATTGCAGCTTGATGGGTGCAAGCAGCTGGCACGCTTGCCAGCATCCTTTGGGCAGTTGACAGCAGTTACAGGGCTGAACTTAAGCGGGTGTAGCTGCTTGTTGGAGTTGCCAGATGGGTTGGGCCAGCTGCAACACCTGCAAGCTCTGGGCCTTGATGGGTGCAAGCAGCTGATGCGCTTGCCAGCATCCTTTGGGCAGTTGACAGCAGTTACAACGCTGGGTTTGATGGAGTGCAGCTGCTTGTTGCAACTGCCAGATGGGTTGTGCCAGCTGCAGCACCTGCAAGAACTGCTGCTTGATGGGTGCGAGCAGCTGACGCGCTTGCCAGCATCCTTTGGGCAGTTGACAGCAGTTACAGGGCTAAGCTTAAGCGAGTGCAGCAGCTTACTGGAGCTGCCAGATGGGCTGTGCCAGCTGCAACACCTGCAAGCTCTGGGCCTTGATGGGTGCAAGCAGCTGAAGAGCTTGCCAGCATCCTTTGGGCAGTTGACAGCAGTTACAACGCTGGGTTTGATGGAGTGCAGCTGCTTGTTGCAACTGCCAGATGTGTTGTGCCAGCTGCAGCACCTGCAAGAACTGGTGCTTGATGGGTGCGAGCAGCTGACGCGCTTGCCAGCATCCTTTGGGCAGTTGACAGCAGTTACAGGGCTAAGCTTAAGCGAGTGCAGCAGCTTACTGGAGCTGCCAGATGGGCTGTGCCAGCTGCAACACCTGCAAGCTCTGGGCCTTGATGGGTGCAAGCAGCTGAAGAGCTTGCCAGCATCCTTTGGGCAGTTGACAGCAGTAACATGGCTGAGCTTCAAGGAGTGCAGCTGCTTGTTGGAGCTGCCAGATGGGTTGGGCGAGCTGCAACACCTGCAAGCTCTGGGCCTTGATGGGTGCAAGCAGCTGGTGCGCTTGCCAGCATCCTTTGGGCAGTTGACAGCAGTTACAACGCTGGGTTTGATGATGTGCAGTAACTTGGTAGAGTTGCCAGACGGGCTGTGCCAGCTGCAACGCCTGCAAACATTGCAGCTTGATGGGTGCGAGCAGCTGACGCGCTTGCCAGCATCCTTTGGGCAGTTGACAGCACTTACATGGCTGGGTTTAAACGAGTGCAGCAACTTGGTAGAGTTGCCAGATGGGCTGTGCCAGCTGCAGCACCTGCAAACATTGCGGCTTGATGGGTGCACGCAGCTGACCTGCTTGCCAGCATCCTTCGGGCGGTTGACAGCAGTTACATGGCTGAGCTTAAGCCAGTGCAGCCGCTTGTTGGAGCTGCCAGATGGGTTGGGCCAGCTGCAACACCTGCAAACTTTGCAGCTTGATGGGTGCAAGCTGCTGACACGCTTGCCAGCATCCGTTGGGCAGTTGACAACAGTTACATGGCTGGGTTTAGAGGAGTGCAGCAGCCTAGTAGAGTTTCCAGATGAGCTGTGCCAGCTGCAGCACTTGCAAGCGTTGTTGCTTGATGGGTGCAAGCAGCTGACGCGCTTGCCAGCATCCTTTGGGCAGTTGACGGCAGTCACATTGCTGAGCTTAAGCAAGTGCAGCGGCTTGTTGGAGCTGCCAGATGGGTTGTGCCAGCTGCCGCACCTGCAAGCTCTGGGCCTTGATGGGTGCAAGCAGCTGACGCGCTTGCCAGCTTCCTTTGGGCAATTGACAGCAGTTACAGGGCTGAGCTTAAGCGAGTGCAGCTGCTTGTTGGAGCTGCCAGATGGGTTGGGCCAGCTGCAGCACCTACAAGCTTTGGAGCTTGATGGGTGCAAGCAGCTGACGCGCTTGCCAGCTTTGTTTGGACAGTTGACAGCAGTCACATGGCTGTGCTTAAGCGAGTGCAGCAGCTTGTTGGAGCTGCCAGATGGGTTGAGCCAGCTGCAGCACTTGCAGGCGTTGTTGCTTGATGGGTGCAAGCAGCTGATGCGCTTGCCAGCATCCTTTGGGCAGTTGACGGCAGTCACATTGCTGAGCTTAAGCAAGTGCAGCAGCTTGTTGGAGCTGCCAGATGGGTTGTCCCAGCTGCCGCACCTGCAAGCGTTGTTGCTTGATGGGTGCAAGCTTACGCGCTTGCCAGCATCCTTTGGGCAGTTGACAGCAGTCACAGGGCTGAGCTTAAGCGAGTGCAGCAGCTTACTGGAGCTGCCAGATGGGTTGTGCCAGCTGCAGCACCTGCAAGCACTGGTGCTTGATGGGTGCAAGCAGCTGACGCGCTTGCCAGCATCCTTTGGGCAGTTGACAGCAGTTACACGGCTGAGCTTAAGCGAGTGCAGCAGCTTGTTGGAGCTGCCAGATGGGTTGTGCCAGCTGCAGCACCTGCAAGCACTGGTGCTTGATGGGTGCAAGCAGCTGACGCGCTTGCCAGCATCCTTTGGACAGTTGACAGCACTCACAGGGCTGAGCTTAAGCGAGTGCAGCTGCTTGTTGGAGCTGCCAGATGGGTTGGGCGAGCTGCAGCACCTGCAAGCACTGCTGCTTGATGGGTGCAAGCAGCTGGCACGCTTGCCAGCATGCTTTGGGCAGTTTACAGCAGTTACAGAGCTGAATTTAAGCGGGTGCAGCAGCTTGTTGGAGTTGCCAGACGGGCTGTGCCAGCTGCAGCACCTGCAAGCCCTGGGGCTTGATGGGTGCAAGCAGCTGACGCGCTTGCCAGCATCCTTTGGGCCGTTGACAGGAATTACTCAACTTACACTGAAGGCTTGCGAAAAACTGCAGGAATTGCCTGAGCAGGTGGGGCAGTGGCGGTGCTTGAAACAGCTGTTGATGGCTGAGTGTAAGCAGTTGACACGCTTGCCGACATCTATGGCTGCAATGCAGGCGTTGGAACTTCTCGATCTGTCCGAGTGTAGCAGCTTACGTGAGCTTCCGGATGACATATGCCTCATCAAGAGGTTGTGGACGCTGATCCTGATCAATTGCAGCAGCCTGGTGAAACTCCCTCAGTCATTTGGGCAGTTGAATCTCCACGACTTGTACTTGGATGGGTGCAGTAGCCTGGTGGAGTTGCCGGAATCATTGGGCAATTTGACTCATCTGAATACATTGGACCTCTCTGGTTGCACCAGCTTGCAGTCTTTGCCAGACTCCATTGGGCACTTGACAAATCTGCAGCTCTTGTTGTTGGATAAGTGTGCCAGCATCAAAACGCTACCGGAAAGCTTGGGACAACTTACTGGGCTACAAGAGTTGTGGTTGGGCAAGTGTGGCAGCTTAGGTCAACTTCCAGAGTCAATTGGTAGCTTGACTAGCATTCTGAAGCTGGGCTTGATGGATTGCCACTCCTTAAAACAGCTGCCGGGGAGTTTGGGTGAGCTGCATTTGTTAGAGGAGCTATGGATCAGTAACTGCAGCAGGCTTGAGCAGCTCCCTAAAAGCTTGGGCCAGCTAGCAAAGCTCCAGCTGTTGTTCTTGTTCGGTTGCAGTCGCCTGGAGAGCTTGCCACCATCTATCTGGGACTTGACAACATTACAGCAGCTGCATCTACAGCAATGCAGTAGCCTTACTGGGTTTCCACAACACATCCCGGGACTAGGCATTGCAGCAGCGATAAGCAGCAGCACTGCATCACATCGCTACAAGCAGGTGCTACAAGACTACCTGGAGGGCAAGCAAACGGCAGGGCTGCAGCAGTTGTTGGAATTACGCATAGAAGGTTGCGAGCAGCTACAAGAGTTACCAGTCTCCCTGGGGCAGATGTCTTCACTAACAGCTTTGCATATTGTATCATGCAAACAGCTCACCACAGTGGCAGAGTCAGTGGGCCAGCTTTGGAGGCTAATCGAGTTGAACATAACTGATTGTGGCGGCATCGTGAGCCTTCCTAGCACTATATCCAGTCTGTCAGCGCTGCAGCAACTGGTGTTGATGAGATGCATTGGCATAACCTGCATACCCGAGTTGTTGGGGATGTCTAGTCTTAAGGTGTTGCAGTTGGCCGGGTGCAGTAGCTTAGCTCAGCTGCCAGAGTCATTGGCCCAGCTTGCCACAGTCGACACCGTGAGCTTGGCTCATTGTAGCAGCTTGTCTCAATTGCCAACTTACATGGATGGCATGGAGGGTCTCACAAACCTAGACATTAGCTTTTGTCACAGCTTGGATATCTTGCCTAGAAAGATGCCAGCCGGTTTGGAGCGGCTCGACATGTCATATTGCCGCCATACAGACATGTTGGCCGAGCAGCTTAGCGACCTGGCAGTCCAGATGTCACACGTGAATGTGGTGTTGCAAGGTTGGGATGCACTGTTAGGCAAGCGAGAGGGTGTCACAGAGCAGCTCCTGTCAAAAGTGGTTGAGCATTTACGCATAGAGACAACAGTTAAGCGGCTGCTAACAGACAAGGACACCATCTTTGCATCACTTGAGCGCTTGTCATGGCTAGCTGTGCTGTTGGCTGCTGCAACCTTCACTGGTGCCATTGCGCCGCCAGGTGGATACGACAACGGCTTGTTGTTCCTGCCCTACAGCACAGGGGACTGCAGTGATGCAGCTAACAGCAATCAAGCATACAGTTCTGTAGCCAATTGCACTATCCCGGTTAGCAAAGCAAGCTGTCCTGTGGGTGCCAATGATATTCAAGGCACATGCATCCAAGCTCCTGACACGTGTAGTGATGGTCTTGGTTGCAAGGCACAGCTTGATGCAAGCAAGTTGCGGATCTTCTTTGTGCTAGACTTGCTCTCGTTTGGCTTCTCTATGACCTTGGTTCTGTTTGTGATTGCATGCTCTATGCCACGTAAGATTGGCGTGCAATCTACACAGTATGCAGGCCTGATCTGGTTGTCACTAGTGTTGGCCTCATCTCTCATGGCGGCAGCTGTTGGGTGCGGTATGGGAGCGCTAGTTGCAGGGGTGTTGGCAGTGTATCCCGCTGGATTTGTGGCAGATGTGTGGGCCCCATTCGGCGTCACTTTAGCATTGACAGCTTTTGCATTCTGGGCTTTGGTGGTGCGATGGGTGGCTATGTTTCCTGGCAAGCTGGCAGTGCGGGACGGCCTGTTGCATGTCTGTAGGCAAGGGGGGGTACATCGTGCATTGAAAGGGCTTCAAGCAGTAGCAGGACGGTTTGCACGACTGGATGCTGCAGCATGCAGCAAGTTGTATGCATGCAGGCAGTTTGAGCAGCACCGGCCGCAGCATGGGCAGCCTGGGCTGGTGGTTGGGGGTCAGCAGCTCGGCGCTGCTAGTTATTCGCTTTCATCTGCCCCTTCTACATGCAGTGCCGGTGTTAGTGATGCAACGCGGCAGCAGCCACTTGAGGTCATCATTGATGTTCAAAATCCAGGTGCAGCACAGCCATAGATCGATGGCCTAAGGCTAGGCGTAGCCCAGCATATGTTATTACAACCATAGCTGCTATGTCCAGGGTATCGCTACTAGTGGGTGAAGCAGATACATAGAGTACATGATAGTTGGTGACATGTCGGGCCGTGAGCTGTGACGCCTCAACCAGGAGTACCTGGAGCCTGGCGTGGCCGGAGACTGGTGAGTATAGCATCTGCCTAGTAGGCAAGGTCGCACCTTGCACAGTGTGTACATTGCTATGTGTTTTGGACTTCCATGTTATGTATCTGCATTGTATGCATGTGCCCAACAATGTTGGCGCAGACCATTATGGGCAGTTCAGGGGCCATAGGTGTCTGGCATTTTTGAATGTCGTTAATTCGGCTGTATGTCACACCACATTCATTGAATGACAGTGCCATGGCATATGATGCTGTTCAAGCCATATGCCAATGCAAATGCAAGGCTAACAAACCTGTCGTGCTGGTGATTTCATTGTAGGGTCTGTACGGCTTTCAGTGATGGCCGCCATCCTTCTGAAGGATGCAATCTGGTCAGAACAGTGGCGGAAGCCTTGCACTGCAAGTCAACAGGCTTGTAGTGTGGAGAAGATCTGTACATGTGCGGCCTTGCTTGCAGCAAGCAGTAGCACTATCGGCATGGTGGTTGCAACACTTTGAATCAAGTGGGTCGCACATTGTGAGTTTGTTGGAACAAGGGGTTTAAACATTGCCTACGTTTAGCCAGTTTGCATGTCTCCTGCAGGCCATGTATGTGTCACAGCAAACATAAAAGTGTTACAGAAGTAGCATCTTCCTAGGCGTGTTAGGGCGTGTCACTAGCTGAAGGGCGTGTTACTAGCTGTAGGGTCACAAGGTTTCACAGACAATTGTAAGCACTTATGTGTTCAACTGCTGCTGTTCACCATGCAGAGTTCTGGCCAAAGTTAGCGACATGGATGGCCATGTGCAGGCCGCCGGGTGACAGCGGGAACAACAGTCACTTCCAGTATGGGTGCAGTCCAGCAAGCCGGGGACACGGCGGGCCATGGGACACGGCGGTCAAGTGGAACCTGACGGCAGTCATGTGGAAAGGTGCGGTATGCGTCAGCTATGATACTTCGGGTTGTCACTGTAACCTGATTGGTGTCACTTTTGGGGCTTGTTGTATGCAGTCTGGTGACCAGCCTGTCCTTTGACAACTTGTGGTAGTCGACCGTCGACTAGAATAGTAGAGTCTACACTTGTGACCTGAGGATTTGTTGGGTGTAGCTGACTATGGCCCGAGATTTCAGGCTTCGGGTGATATTCGCGTGGTGCGTTAGAGGTCACCTCTGGTTGAACTTGATGTTTCATGAATGAAAGGAGGGCAAACAGCAGCCGTAGAAACAACAGCAGAACTGAGACAGAGGGCGGACAAAAGAATACCCTCCTTTGGGGTGAATATCTAGAGAGAGTGACAAAATTCTATGTTTTCACCTGTTTCAAACAGGCAAGTTGCCACTTCTTATCTTCACCTCCAGACTTCCAAGTTTGAACAAGTTCGTTGTACGGTATAGCTGGGTGTCTGCCGAGCATGATAAGACATTCTGTGCAAGTTGCAAGTTTGACGATTTCAGAGGTCACGTTCAGTACACTGACAATTGTGCTCTGAATTCAAAACTCCTTCAGACAGGCCAACAGATTTGCAGTAATTGATCGACCTTCTAGTCAGCCACAAGCTATACCTGCCCTATCTGCAGCCTAGATGGCCGCTGCATACGTGTGCTGCTGCTAGAACACACTAAACAACGCATGCAAATTGCATCTACTAATGTTCAATCCGGGCCCGCACACATATGATGCTTGAAACATGAGTGATTGCTCCACATACAGATAAGAATATGGGCGCGGCCTGCGAATCATCCCTACCGCATGGCCGCCATGATTATGATAATCTGTAATGCTAGACATAGGCGAAACTAGCTCACACAGGCGAAGTCATACTGTTGCACAATGCAGTGTGTCCTCATTGTCTATCTGATGCTACAGCGCCTCAAACATGACTCACATATTTTGGATAAGCTCAATTACCTGGCGCCTTTGCTGTACTGTATTTTTTGTTGATGTCTCTTGCGCACTTGCGGGAGCTGCCCAGCCAAAGTTGCACAACAGGGGATGCCCTGATCAGCGCAACTTACCTGTCATATGTCTGGTACTGGTATGCAGGAGGACAGCTTTGTCCCTCCCCACCATAACAGCACAAGGAGTCCCTGCAATTCCTATGCCGCTACGAGCCTGGCAGGCGCAAACAAAGCGACACGCAATGCCGGGATACAGGCCCTGTCCTGGATACTGGCAGCGGTGTTTACAGCCATGTAAAGAATACACCAGCAACAGAAGCAGCAGGCTGGGGACAGTCAGCAGCAGCAGCAGCAAAGTGAGATAGAGGCCTTGGAACATTCCCAGCAGCAGCAGCAACAGCAACAGCACGATCAGGAACAGCCGGCCGGATCAAGGCCAAACAGCAGATTGGCAGACACCCTAGAGCCTGATGGCAGGCAGAGCCCTGGCGCGGCAGCAGCAGCAGCAGCTGACACATACAAGCACATCAACCAGCACATTTACAAAGCTACTGGTTGCACAAACAGCTTCATGCTGGTCACTCCTTCCGGAACTGGCAGCAGCATCAGCAGCAGTAGCAGCACTGCTTATGATACAGACTGTGCTGCTGCCAAGTCACAGCAGCAGCAGCAGCAGCAGCAGCTGGTGCCACCTACACCGAAGCAGCAGGTACAGCAACCCAGGAAGCAGCGGTCACTCGGTGCTAACTCAATTACACTTGCTCTACTGCAGCGCAGCAGCACCAGTGACAGCAGCGTTGATGGGGACCTCTCTAGCAGAAGCAATGCTGTCATTGGCAGCAGCAGCAATGCCATTGTTGGCAGCAGCAGCAGCAGCAGGCATGATAGAATTGCACATAAAGTGTTGACTACTGCGGGAATCAGCAACACACATGTCATGTCGCCGTTTGCATATAGGCTGTGTCAGCAGCAGCAGAAGGGGTATGCTGCTGCTGCTGCTGCCAGTATGAAGCAGCAGCAGATCGGGCAGACTTCTGTCTGCTGCATGCTGCCAGCAGCACTGCTGCCAGCAACAGCAGCAGCAGCATGAGCAGCAAGATCAACACTGCTACAGGCCCTGGATAGCTAATCGCAAGCTCACGCCCAAGTTCACAGACAGGTGGAAGTTCACGCCCAAGTTCACACCCAAGTTCACACCCAAGTTCACACCTGCGTTCACCCCACAGGCGAAGCTTTGACTGTCCTGGTAGTAAGGGAACTTGAATGTCAGCAGTGTTCGGTGCCAACAGACAACATGTTTCAACGATGCTCAGAGAAGCAAATGCATTAGGTCCTCACTCATTCAACCGATTTGGATCTATCCAAAGCAGCAGCACAGCAGCAGTAGCAACATCGTTGAGCGGTGCATTGTCCGGTTGCATCAGCACCAAGCTTGTCCAATGCGAGGACCTCAGCGGATCATCTAGCCGTGCATTCAGCAATGCAGCAGATCTGCAGCAGCAGCTCAGCAGCAGCAATGCACGCATATTCAACAGCGCATTTCATAGTAGAACTTCTAGTATAGATGTAGGAAGTTCATTGGGAAATAACGGTAGTGAAATATGTGCGATTTGTGTTGATCGGCTGCCGGCTGTGGCTGTAGCAGCCTGTGTGCACACTATGTGCTTTGAATGTGTGAGAGTTATTGTCCAGGAGGGAGTGGGGTGTAGGGTGCCATTGTGCCCATTTTGTAGAGTGAATGAGCGGTTTTAAGCTAGCAGCAGCTAGGTAGCAGTTGGGTTTGATGCAGGTACCGTACCCGTGACGGGAGCTAGGGTTGTGGCTATGATTTGAGCTATCATTGTGTGCATCAACCAATAGAAGCATGTACTCGAGTTGCTTTGGCCTGAACAGGGATCGTAAGCAGTTGTTGGAGTTCCTTTTCTACTTTTGTGCCAGTCTCACTTCAGTTGGGTTTCAGTTGGGTCTTGTTTTATATGTCTATCGGTTCCAGTTGCTTCGATTGTGTCTGCCGTTGTCGTTCCCCGTTTGTCATGCTGGGCCTTTGAGCACAAGCCAGCACACTATTTCACTTCACTTCAAATACACTGGTGGTGCAGTCGATGGCTTTGAAGTGTCAGCGTCAGAGCCTATCAGAGCTTTATAGCAAATTTGTCATTAGCAGCCCAGGACTCTTTTGGGTGGCGTCGCCCATGCATGGCACGACAGCTCTTGACAGCGCATCCATCCTGTTTGCATTGGCTCAGTCACTTTTACTATCATCGGCACCAGCAGAGTTGGCGTCAGGCTTCGCTGGTCAAAAGTGAGCTTTCAGCTCAGCTGTGCCAGAATCGCGCTCTCCTGGCAGGTTATAGTAAAGAACCAGCACTCCATGGCAACAACCAGCAATGGTACGCAGCCAGCGGCCGTTTCAGACTATCTCGCGTGTAGCACCGTCACAGTGGTGTGATTTCCACAGGTGAGATACCCGCCATCCGGGGGGAACCCTGCGAGTGAATGGCTTCCACGCGGAAGCCTTTCCGGGCGTAGCTGCGGAACCTCTCAGTAACCTACGTTCCCCACGGAAGCCCCGGGACTGGAGGACTTCCGTATTGAAGGGCGGGCATGTTTCCCGCGCGCGCGCAGAAAGGCCTTCCCCCGGGAAGGCCCTTCGTCCTAGAGAGAGCGGCCTTGCACATGATCGTCATCAACCTTCATTGGCGCGACGGTACAGGATTTTTGTTCCTGCGTTTTCTTGCTGTATGCGGCGCCTGCACATCCGCTTGGCGCCTGCCCTGATGCACTGTGTACCCCATCACGGGTACTAAAGTTCTCTTGTGTTACTGCGCCCGTGATCAAGCATAGCGTAGCACGTAAGCGCAGTTGACAGGGCGAATGGCCAGCAGGGCACGAAAGCTGCAGCTTACACACTGATCGCACATATCCAGTGTCATCTCAATCTGACTCTCGTGCTTCCTCCACAGATTTTTACACCAGCCACACTCAGTCGATTCGCTCAGACTATCTACATTCACACATCAGTCTTACTCAGTCTCATGCAGCAATCTCTACACCAGACTTTGACAGCCAGGCAGGAGATATCCACATTGCTCATGGATGTCACGTCAGCGTCGGGCAGACTCGCCATAGTGCCTGCATGCAGCGGCAGTCGGTGTACAGAAAGTGCAATACTTATGACACCGGCGGTGGATGTCTCCTGACAATGTTCAGACAGTCATGAAGTGTGCTTGGACACTACAAGTGTCCAAGTACACCCAGTGGGCCCTCTGTGTGTCTACTATCATCCTGCACTTGGCTGATACGCACGCTACTGCAGCTGAAAGCCGGCATTAAGTTTATGCAGCCAGAGGAGAGCTCCTCAAGGTCCATGTAATACTGGCATAAGAGAAGGAGGCGGCACCATGACTGTCCTTAGAGCAAAGGTAGATTGCTGCTTCTGCACAGTCTCTTTGAACTCATTCGGTTGAGGAGTCCTGCACCACACTGTTTGTCCTCAGTCCCCAGGCTGTGCCTGATCTTGATTGCCCGCAGATTGCTGAAACAGGTCTGGTCTGTCAGCTATGGCGGCGACACACGCCAGCCCAGCCAGACCATACCACACTCGTCACCACTGGTGGCCCGTCACCCCTTGCGGGACATTGACCCGATCATTTTGAGAGTCAAGCATCAGGGGTGATCCCTCCCTGGAAACCAACACCATCATAGAATGATGCTTCGAACCAGAGACACACTTGCACACACCCGAGGGCACTTCAGCCCATTTTATGCCTGTGCATCTGCTGTGCTGCTGCATTGCTGCATTGTGATGCAAGCTTTCTGTTGCACCACATTGATGTCTGTTCAGGTAACAGCGTGATAGCTAGACTCTGATGAATGACCTGTCACGGTTGTGCAGTGGCAAGGGTTGAGTCCCAGCCGGCTGCCAAGACCAAGCCTATTTAAGGAAGCTACCACGCTGGCCAGGAACAGCAACAGGTGCCTCGGAGCCGGAGCTGACAACATTGCTGCTAGGCCTGAACAAGGTTATCAGCCTGAGCTCTGAGTAAGATGCAGGGGTGAGCTGTGTTGCTATAATTCTCCTTGTGCAGCAGTGGTCCAGCTGTACATGGTGCTTACTGCTGTTGTGATGCCTTGTGCAGCACTGACGTATGTATGTGTCTGTGACCTGCATGGTCTTGCTGCGGTTGGTATGTACTCAAAAAATAATAGAAGCTACCATGGCAATGTCAATTGGATCCAAAGGATGTCGATACACTGATCATGGCTACAAAAGAAAGAACTCTGTCCCAGTGTACGTGAGGAAGGAATGAAAACCAACAGAAATACCGCCTTTACCTGGGTGGCTACTGCCATGCAGGCTGGTGAGGGCCTAGCTGGCCAGGTTGAAGCCACAGAGCAGCACTAGAAGCAGCACAGCAGCACTCAAAGGACTTCCAGCAACTCAGCCTGAGTCGGACACAGCTGGGGAGTCGACTCAAGACGTCTTGAATGCACGAGCTGCAGCAACTGTGCAGCAGCAGGTGCCGGAGGCCCAGCACAAGATTACTGATGCTCAGAGTGTCAGTCTTTCAGTGTAACAGGGTTGCAGGAACACATCACGCAGCAAATTAGGGATTCAGCAGGAGGATTAAGGGATTGGAGAGTCAGATTTGAAGTTTCCAACAGTGTTATAACACTGTCATATTACAGCTGCAACCTTGCGGGCAGCAGCCACCAAGCAGCTGCAGCAGCAGAACAAGGGCACTTGCAGGATGAACGAACTGCAGCAGTGATTGGGTTGATAGCAATGCATCAGAGAAGTATAAGAGTGCACAGCAGGGAACAAGCTGTTGTGAGGGCCTCCGCTGCTGCCACTGCTGCTGCACGGTCTCAGGCAGCGCAGAAGCTGCACAAGCAGCAGAGTCTGATGCTGCTGCCTCAGCGGCCAGAGACGCTGCAACTGCCGAAGAGGCCCAAGCCCTGGAGTCAGCAGCAGCAGCCCCAGAGGCTGCAAGCAGACCCGCTATCTAACTGGTGACATCTGCAACCCAGACTGAACCATTGATGGCATCGATGCCTGCAGCATCTCTCCTGCAGCCTTTTACAGCCCCAGCTGAAGCAGTGCAACAGCAGCAGAGTGGCATGGTGTCAGCACAGCAGCAGCTGCAGTAGCAGGCAGTGACAGCATTAGGCAGCAAGAGACCCTGGGCGCCTACAACTGGCTCTGAATCAGCAATTGTTATGATCTCCCTGCTGCTGTCAAACAGAGGGTCCGCAACGCTGCTGTCAACCGTTAGTGTTGCCACAGCAGCAACATAAGCCAAGGTTGGCTCATACTTCAGCTGCTGTGCATCTTTGTCAGCAGCAGCAGGTCATCTGAGGCCGGCCGGCAGCTGCACTCAACCCCACAAACATCGGCACCACTATCAACAGCGCACTGTGCAGCAACCTGCAGCATGCTCCTCCACAGGTGCTGCTGCAGGGGCAGTTGTTCCTGATCCTGCTGCAGCGGGATTTGTTGGTCACTGAGTGGCTAGGCAAGGTCTGCAGCAGCAGCAGCAACAGCAGCAGCAGACTCTGCTTGGCAAGCTACCAGTCTACAATTGCCAGCAGGCAAGCACGTCAGCTTTGGCCATGCCAGGCCCGGCAACATTCTGGCGGCACTGCGGCAGCAGCAGCACTTGCCACGGCTGGCAGTGCCACAGCCAGCAGGCCACCCACACAAACCTACTCAGGATGCTGACAGCAAGTACTTGCTGATACTCAGTATCTGATGATCAGCTGCAGGCTTCAGCACCGACTGCAGCAGCAGCTTGCCAGGATGCAAGTGTTGGTTCTACAAGTGTCACTGAAGCAGGGCCAGCACATCATGCAGTGCAGCTGAGCTGTGGCTGAGGCCCCGTGGATGGCACTACCGTGGCACTTTGCTTGGCAGCCAAAACACATCAATGATGCGGCATCATTCAGAACCGGTAGTCAGGCCCATGGTCAGCAGGCTGTTGGGTGCACGGGGCCTGACAACCAGGCTGGAGATCAGTCAGGCAGCCAGGCTACTGACCTGCTCAGGTCTGACAAAGCAGGCTGGAGATCAGCCTGACCCTACAGCACCGTGCCAGGGTCCTGTGACAGTTTCAATATTCACAAAGTCTTGTGAAGTTTTTACTTCTGTTATGCCAGGGTCCTGCCCGCCAGCTTGATGCTGGCCTGCTCGGCATTAGCCTAGGCTGTAGGCTACAGATCAGACTGCAGTCGCTAACAGCAGCAGAGTTTCTCCAGACTACAATGCACAGGGTTCCGTCCTGCTGCTGTTGTGGCTGCGGCTGCTGCTGCTGCTGCCGCTGCAGTTGTGAGCCCCCTGGGCCCCGCAACATGTCTGACAGTGATGCCACAACAGCAGCAACAGCAGCAGCTAGCACACAAGCCATAGCAGAAAGCACAACTGTAGCAGCGCCACTGACAGATGCTCAGATGCATTGAACTGACAGATGCTCAGAAGTGAAACAGAAGAACATGCCAGAGCAAGACATTGCAAGTGCTGGTGACAGCCGCCAGCAGCTGGCTCCTGAAGCAGCTGGCTCCCAAAGCAGCTGGCTCCTGCAGCCGCAGGTAACACCTGAGCAGCAGTAGTCAGTGCTGCTGCTCCAGGATCCACAGCAGCAGCAGCCAAGCCAGGAGCAACAGCACCAGCAACTGCTGTGGGCATGTTGTTTTCGGCCTGATCTGACGACAGCGATGCTGAAGATCGTCGCAGCAATGCGCCCGGGCCCTGCTGTGAAGGCAGCTGCATCTCATACAAATGGCTGGCTGCGCGGCGTTTCAGAGACAAAACCTATACAAAACCATCCTGCTGCACCTGCCGGACAGTCACTGCATCCGGCCAGTGTCCGGCCACCTAGTGACCCTGTCCGGCGGTGATCAAGAACTGCTGGATGTGTGTTCAGTGTGTGCACGTGGCCCAGAGGTACCTTGTAAAATGGGCTTTGAGAAACTGGGCCTTTGCTGGCCATTGTGAAAGTATTGAGCCATGCAACAGATTAGATGCGCTGGCAAGAGCTGCAGTGTCTGACATGCATGGGGGTCGCCACCCAAAGGAGTCTTGGGCTGCTCATGACAAAGCTCTGACAGGCTCTGACAGCTCTGACAAAGCTCTGACAGGCGTAGGACTGCAGTAAACAGACGCTAGAGGTATCATCCGCACAGCGCCTGCAACTTTTTGCTATCAGGGGTGGTGAAGCTTAGTACTCTCTCTAGAGCAAGGGGTATATGCAGGGAAGCTTGCCGATGTATACCCCTTGTCTAGAACGAGAGTACTGCACCACCCCTGTTTGCTGTCGGGAGTGACTGGATGTGTGGTGAGAGGATTGGCTATGTTAGCGGCCACGAATGGGACACAGTGGGTTAGAACAGCAAGTTTTCAAAATCATAGCCTACGTTACACTTGAATGACCTATGTCGCACTGGCCCTCTACCTGGGCGTGACCAAAAGTGGGGCACCCTACGGTTCTCAGTGTACACACGTGCGGAGTGCAGGCAAACGCTCGCTGATTGAAGTACATGTACAACTGACAGCGGCGCTTGGCCTGTTCAGCCGTGACCAGCCTCAGCCAGGCATGGTGCTGGAAAGCCCCGTGGGCCACTTTGGCGCCAAAGGGCCGGCCCACCCGACCGCATGACACGTGCAGTACAGCACTACACGCCGGACCGCGCGCGATCGCGTCCAGAACAGCAAATACATCTGTGTATGCGCTGGTTGCACCTGGGTCAACCGTCCAGCTTCTGTTGTGCAAGCTGTTGTGACTGTTCTGCAGCTGCAAACTCCTGCATTGCCTGTAGGATGCAGCAG
>NSMO01000247.1:3522-30422 GCA_002588565.1 Coelastrella sp. UTEX B 3026
CAGCAGCAGCAGCAGCGGGAGTGAGGATGGCAGCAGCGGCGGCAGCAGCGATGTAGAAGTAGATGCACGCCAGTTGACACAGGCGTTTTGTAAGCAATGCTTTGGAAGAGTACTTGCTGTCAATGAGGTACGGGTCTCCTGCAGCACAACCAGCTTGCGTGTAAAAGGAGCTTGCGAATATCCTGCCCATTTGGAGTTTGCAATTATACTGTGTTTGTGCATATTTGCACGGCCGAACAGCTTTATCATCGCCCACACATCTATCTTGTTGCATGATATCAAAACAGTATACTATTCCAGCTGATTTAGCTGTCTGGAACATATGACGCAGTTTGCAGCTGAAAATCTCACGCCGGCCGTCATTATGCAGTCTGGAGTAGGAGGGCAGCATGTTGTGTTATGTACTGCGAGCCTCATGCTGTGGGCTCTACTGCTCTTCAGGGACTCTGGCAACTGTAGCATGCGTGCAATGGAAGGTAAATTAGCCTGCGCTAAGCAAAGTCCCCCCCTCCCCCCCGGGTCCCGGGTCCGACCGGCTGAAGTTCACTCCGCTGATTCTTTGAGGTGTCACCTCGCTAACCAGGTTGTACTCAGTGTGCAAACCTGTTGAATCCTTCGACATCATTATGTTTAGCATCCAGCAACAATAGCCATCAGTTTACTCTCAGTGAATGCCTTTTGTTTGCAGTATGTTGTCATCGAGTTGCCCATCACACCGCCTCTGCTCCTGCGTGTGACAGCAACCAACACCCTCACAGCTGAGGAACAGCAAGATGCCATCGGGTACCACTGCTTCAGGTACGATTCAAGTATCATGGCCATGTTATATAATACTAATACTATAATAATGATGGTATATGGGCATGGATGGTGTAGCGTTCAATGATGGTAAATGATACTGATACTATAATATTGATGGTTGCCTGAAAGATAATCGTATCAATGATGTTATGTATAATGTTGATAGTGATGATATATTAGATGTACTGGTAATGATAGTGATGAACAACCACAACAAGTAGTATGACAATAAATCTTCACACCATCGCCATAGCCTTGGCGGCCATCGGCCTCACACCTCGAACCCACTTCCGAAATCTGTTCTGGAAAACCGTTGTGGGAAGACAAGGCGGATTTGAACTACCGTCTTGGTATCGTTAGAGGAGAAAACCACCTTAGCTTCTATGCCATACATCTGCAGTTGTATGTATAGAGATGCTACCTCTGCAGATGGGTGTCTCCTAATCAGTGTCTTGTTGCAATAACCTCTTGTCGCACTTTTGTTAAACAGTATGCCCAGCTGCTGGTTGCAGTATGTCCCTTGTCTACTGAGCTCACACATACAATCTGCCACATACATAGATTCTGTTGACACACTTGAATCCTATGTAAAAGATGCAGTAGTGACAGATTATGGAAAAACGGAAAACAGTTATACAGGCATCAAAAAATGTTGTTTCACCCTATTTTGCATTGCTATTTGTTTGCAGGGGACTGCTGACTCCCGATACGAAAGTGTATCTTACAACCTCCAGCACTACAGCAGCAGATCAGCCACATCCTCAGCTACAGCAGCAGCAGCAGCAGCATGATGCACAGCAGCAGCAGGTTACACAGCAGCAGCAGGTTACACAGCAGCAGCAGCAGCAGCAGCAGCAGCAGCAGCAGCAGCAGCAGCAAGATACACAGCAGCAGCTTGCGCAGCTATCTCTAGCTGATCAGCAGCACAACAGCAGCAGTAATGGCTCAACTCTACCCCAGCAGCAGCAGCAGCAGCAGCAGCTCGGAGGCAGTGTTACGAACGGTGTCAGTCACCCAGCATCGAGGCCGGTACAGAGCAGAGTTGCGGATACTGTTTCAGGCTTCAAACTGCTGAATGCAGTAGCTCGAGCAGCAGCAGCACCTGCTACCAATCTAGTACATGTCTATACAAGTGATGGGGAGTGGTTTCCGGTCAAGAAGAAATTACTAAGGCCTTGCATTGCTCTGACCAAGGTACGAACACACCGTGATGCATCAAGTATTCATGTTTTTCTGACAAGTGTCTCATGCACTGATCTGACTGCACAATGTCAGTTCATAAAGAGATGTGTACGCTTATCCCTACGCTTGACAGAGACTCAAGCCACAATTCAAGCAGTTGGCCGCAGGAGCTTCATCGCACGACGGCACTATACCACAGCTTGTTATCTGATAGGGAGTTCTGCCTGCAGCACCTGCTGTCGTGAATCACAAGGATTTCAATAAGTTTTGTGCCACTTTCAAAACACGGCGCTGCTGCTGCTGTGTGCTGAGCTCCACATGGCCTCGCTCATGATGGTAACACAACCGCCAGATGTCATGTTGACCCATTTGTGACTAATCTTGACTTGCCTGCAGCAGATGTTTGCTGAGCTATCCAGTATTCTATGACTTTGACAACACCCATCGAATTTTCACAGACACTGCATGATGGTGACTGCTGCTTTGTGCTGGCACGCACAGGCTGTCAGCGTTATTGGTGATACAGCATCAGAAGCACATGTACCATTTCAAATTCATCGCCTTGCCTGTATACAGCTCGTCTCTGGAACCGCTGCGAGTTCAGTACCTCCCCTCAGTTACACCAACACACTGTGCAGCTGCCGCTGTGCTGCTGTTGCTTCCGCAGGCTGCCAGAGACAGTGGTGACATGGCACCAGAAGTGCATGCACCCATCGACGATCAGGTTTGAAGATATTAGCTTGCCTGAAGCACATTTTGTCTTGCACCACAGGATTGCAATGCGTACAGACACAGCACCGTATCATAGGTTGCTTGTGCTGCTTCCCACAGGCTGTCAGAGACAGTCGTGACACGGCACCAGAAGTGCATGTACCCATTGATACACTCACATTTGACAGGGTGCTGATATACTTGGAAGCTCAAGCGCTGGGCCGCAAGCCGCCAGGCTTCGCAATACATTTGCTGGATGATTTGCAGCAGGTGAGGTATACTGCATCGTCCTCTGAAGGAAGCCTTTGATTCACTGCCGAGCCTCGGCAGCTGAGCAATTTCTGCTGCTCACGGTGTATTCTTAGCACTGCCAGAGGACACACGCCACAGTTGGCTGCCTGCCAAGTTATCAAACAACTGAGCCATGATTCGGTAGATTGAACCAGGTGGCTGTATCAACTCACATGGGCTCACTCGTGGGCTGATGTGCTCAGCATGTAAAAGAGACTGAGCCAACGCAAACAGTATAGATCGGCTGGCAAGAGCTGCCGTGCCATGCATGGGGTATGCCACCCGAAAAAGCCTTGGGCTGCTCATGACAAAGCTCTGACCCTGACACTTCAAGACCATCGACTGCGCCACAATTGTACCGGAAGTGAAGGGAAACACAGGGTCAGCTTCTGGGGCCGCGGGTTTCAGCATGTGCGATCAAAGGGCGATCTTCAAATCATTTGAACATGTTGCATAGCATGTTATTTCCGCAGGCTGCTGAGCATCTAGGGTTGCGGTCCCTCCAGGACTACTGCAGTCATCTAAAGGGCAGCAGACAAGCAGCATTGGGAGTGTACACCTTTGCTGATGTACAGAGAGCGAATAGCAGTGGAAAGGTATGTACGCTCATGTGATCATTGCAGTGGTGTGATGCCTTTGACTGCCAACGGAAAATGTAGCGTTTTCTGCTTGGTTGTGGACGGTTGATTGATTGCCAGGGGCGTTGTAGATGGTGGCAGCAGCCATCAGATGGTCACACATGCGGCAATGCTGCAAGTGCTTCTGGGTGTGTGAGGAATTGGCTGCTGGATGTGTGAGGAATTGGCTGTGGGATGTGTGAAATTGGCTGCTGGATGTGTGAGAAATTGGCTGTAGTGCTGAGCAGATGTGGCCGCTCATTGCATGTGTGGCGACAAA
The DNA here is from genome assembly GCA_002588565.1 of Coelastrella sp. UTEX B 3026. Lineage (NCBI taxonomy): Eukaryota > Viridiplantae > Chlorophyta > Chlorophyceae > Sphaeropleales > Scenedesmaceae > Coelastrella > Coelastrella sp. UTEX B 3026. Next base: position 7,405 of record NSMO01000247.1, read on the forward strand.
CGTGCAGGTATAGACCAGGGCATGCCTTTTACAGGCCAACTGTTGTGTTTGGGCCGCTGCGCTATATGCTGTCAAATGTAATGCCACAATGCAGCTTTGTGAGGGGTTGGGTCCCTGCAATGAGTGCATTGCCGCACGTTGGCTGTCAGTGCGTGTATGTGTGTTGGCAACAGCAGCACAGTTATTGAGCGGGACTGTTGCAGGCAGACATGGCGGCACCACACCATGTTGGGATTCTAGAAGTTGATTGTACACTCTATGTCAACCTGGGTGCTGTACTGACGCCAGTGCTGAACTGATACATCTTCGTAGCAACGACGCCAATCAGCTGTATCACCTACAGCGCTCTTGACAGCAAACACCTGCCATCTATTTATCATACATAACGTCACTTTATGCGATCATCACGAGTCAGTGTGATGTCGCAATACTATGAGCGATATGACATCACAAGGGAGGCTACAGGTCGGTCATGTCAAGGCGTTCATCACTGCTTGAAGACTGACTGCTTCTGTGTTGCACTGCAGGTCTGGCTACTGTTAGATGGGATGGTGTTGGATGTTGGTCGGTGGCTGCCTGAACATCCTGGTGGTGCAACTATCATACCAGCTCAGTCACTCAACTGTGACTGCAGCAGGTTCTTTGAGGTAAACGCATTGCAATCATGTGAGCTTGCTTGTTGTGTCTTGCTTCGGCTGGGCACACGCAGTGCGTACAAGCTGATTGTCTGTTGTATATATCATGCATGTCGCCGGTATACTCATCCCATTGCAGTTAAGTGAGCTGAGCTCATGCCGCATAATATTACCATATCAGCGGCGTCTGTGTGCCAGGGTACAAAAAAGGCCAGTCTTTGTACACTAGAGGACTACTTGAAACTTGCTGCTGTTGTATGTGCTCGATTTGTGTTGGGCCAGGGCAGTGCAGTCATGTAGCATGTAGCGTACCGCTGCGTGGTATGCGCCGTACAACATGTACATGTTGTTTGAGCTGGCATGCGTCCAGCACTGTTTGTTGAGTGTATTGTTAGGTATTTGACGAAGCTTGAAGTAGCCAACATCTATGCCTGTATCTGCTACATGCCATTCAGTACTGCAACAAAAGCAGTACAACTCGGAATAAATCATTGCTGCTTGCAGATGTACCACGCCTCCCGAGAGTCTTTCCTGTACCTCCAAGAGTTCTACATTGGGGAGTTAGTGGTCGCTGACAAAGCGCATGTTCCGCTGGGAGGCCGACAGCCACCATCAGAAGATTTCATGGTGCAGCTGAGCGAGTACACAGGGTTTAGGCAGCCACTGCTGCAGCAGCTAGAACACAGCACGCCTGCTACACACTTAGGAGCACGCAGGGTGTGAGTTCGGTGTGGATCGAGGGCATAATATATCTCTTTCTGACGGGTTGGGACTGCATAACCCACTATATCCCCTGCAGCAGCAACTTAGTAGCCAGCCTGGTGTGGTATAGCTGAGCTACCCGGGCGCGGATGTGCGCTGTTAACTCCATCGTGCTGCATTCAGGCCAGCTGGTATTCTATTCCGTCCCCAATGCTGTGCTTTCTGATTTTCCAAAAGGGTGTGATGTTTTGTCAGTGCGGGCTGATACGGTACCTGGCACTGTACTTGACATCTATGCCGGGCAAGCCCACGACATGTGGCGCGCTGTTGGTTCCACTGGTGGTCCTGAGTATTCAAGGTTGTGCGTGGTCAACAACCCGCTGTCGAAAGAAGGGATTAGTGGACTGCCTGGGGGTTACGGTGTCACCGACAGCAGTTGTACCGCAAGCCCTGCAGGTTGGTAGGATGCCTGGTAGAGCACGCCGTCCACCAAGACGACAAAGCTTGGTACAGTGTACATCGACTGTTTCATCACCCCAAAAGTGCTTGCTTCAGCCACCAAAAGACTCCGCGACCAAGCGTGAAGAGTTTTTGTGGGGCAACTGCTTACCATCTGAATCGAAGACTTTGTTAGCCTGCCGTTAAGCGGTATGGCCTCTTCGGAGGATCGCGACCGGTCTCCTAGGCGCAGGTATGTCCTCCATCATCTGTCTACAGCAAATGCGCATGTGACGCTCTGTGAACGCGCAGAAGCGGCGTGTAGAGTCCTGATGATATTATTTATTGTTATAGCATGCCAAAGAGCTGCTTCAGAGCACAGTCGCCCACTGTTGCAGCGTCTGTGCTGCTCCACTTCGCAGGCAACGATCCCCTGGTAGTGACGAAGATGATGGGCCCGCAAAAGCACGCCGTAGGCATGACTCACCAGTTCATGGTGGCCACAGGCAAGCAGTAGGAGCCTTGCCGTCTCTGTGTGACATGCAGCTCAATGCCAAAGTGCGAAAGCAGCATGCAGCCCTGTGCCAGTGCTATAGACGTCTGAGGCATCGAAGCATCGTCCGAACTGCGTTTCTTACCTCATGAAGGTCTTAAAAAGCCTTGATAAAGGTGTGCACAAAGCACATGTGCAGCGGAGGATGTGCCATGCCAGCTTATTTTGGTGCTGTGTAATTTCGTGCAGACACCAAGGTCATGGCAATACAGACCACGATGATGACCATCGCATTCAGCAGCGCGACGAAGACGAAGCAGGCGTGAACCGTGCGGCAGCTGACAAGCAACAGCAGCGCAGGGACAGCAGGTCCCGCTCTCTCTCGCCCAACAGCAGAAGCCCGAGCAGGGACCGACAGCAAGACAGTAGACAGCAGCAACAGGCTCGTGACGGGTCACCAGCGGGCGCTGCTGCTGACGGCACCCGGGATGGCGGCCCGAGAGCAGACAGCAACAAAGTAGACCGGGACAGGGATAGATACGCAGGCAGAGAACGCAGCGATAGGCGGGAAGGCGGTAGCAGCAGACGTGGCGGCGATAGGTGGGGCTATAGTGTCTATCAGCGAGAGGAAGGCCCCGAGCCGGACTCGCACGCTGACCAAGGGGATGCAGAGATGGTCAGGAAAGGTCGCGGCTTCGCAAACCGCCGGGGAGAAGGCAGTAGATACGACAGCAGTAGAGGCGCCAGACGCAGCAGTAGGAGCCGCAGCCGTGACAGGACATATCGCCGGGAAGATGGAAGGGACCGGGACTATGACAGACACAGAGACCGAGGCTATGACAGCAGAGATAGAGATAGGTCTGATAGGTACAATGACAGCCGTGACAGGGCTGATAGACGCAGGGATGAACGCAGTAGTTACAGGGATGAAAGGGAACCCACGGGAGAGAGGCCCGATAGGGCTGAGGCAGGCGGGCAGCGCAGCAGTAGAGGGGATATAGGCAGGGATGCAGCGCCAGCAGCAGAGCCACAGCAGGAACAGCAGCAACCTCCTGCAGCACCAGCAGCAGATGCAGCAGGTGCAGCAGAAGCTGGTCCTGCAGGTCCTTCTGCTGCGGAAGCTGTTGCAGCCAATGGGGCAGCAGCTGGAGCTGCTGGTGCAGCTGGTGGTGGGGGTGAGAAGGATGCAGCAGAGTTTCTGAAGAAGAAAACAGCTGTGTCAGGTGGGATTGGTGGTCTGGGGTCTCATGCTGCTGATTGGCCTGCTGGTGGTGCGTACATCCTCTACGGCCTCTTCCCCCCCCCCCTGCCTTTCTCGCATGATGGCTGAGACAAATGACAGCAACACAATGGAAGCTCAGCCTGTATATCGTTACCCATATGCATCTGCTAAGACAGCTGTCAGACTGCTGCTTGCTGCCTTGTTGTGGTGTTTCCAGGTCGTGCTGGTGGTGCGTACATTCCACCGTTCCGCCTGGCTCGCATGATGGCTGAGATTGATGACAAGAACAGTGTGCAGGCTCAAAAGCTTAGCTGGGAAGCACTGAGGAAGTCACTCAACGGTCTAATCAACAAGGTGAGGTGTAGGTTGGCAGCGGGGGTGGGGGTGCTAGGAGTCTTGGTGGTGGGGTGGGGGTGGTGTAGCAGGTGACTATGGGGAAACAGGTCAGCATGCCTTAGGGAATTGGGCCAGTGGCCTTATTACTACGGTGTGGTGCTATCTGGCGTGGGGGGTGGGGGCGCTAGGGGTCTACGTGCTGGGGAGGGGGATAAAAAGGGATCATGGGGAAACGGTCAGCATGGGTCGGTGGTCTCACCATAATTATGGGGTGCTGTATGGCACGGGGATGGGGGCCGCTAGGGGTCTTGGTGGTGGGGTGGTGGTGGGGGTGTGGAAAACATGGCATGGGTCAGTGGCCTCATCAACAAGGTGTGACCTGGCGAAGACACCAGTGGTTGGGGCAGGGCAAACTGGAGACTTGCTTGCATAAACTTGTTCATATGAGCCGCAGGATTATGGCTCTCTTGGGCAGGGTAGTCTGGCTTTGCTGCTGCAGTTTGAACGCATCTGTGTTGCATAGGAGACAAAACTAGCTTTCCGTTGATACTGGGTTGTTTGATTTGTACTGGGTTAGTATCAGGTTGGGCAGGTTGCAGTACTTAAAAGGCTTTGTGACTGGCTCAGGCCACACCTTGAACAAGGTTGGATGTGATATGATTAGATGTGAAGTGTGTGTTTGTAACTACTTTGCAGGTGAATGCCCCCAACATTAAGGAGATTCTTCCTGAGCTATTCCAGGAGAACTTGATGAGAGGCAGAGGTCTCTTCTGTCAGGTGGGCTTGAATTTGGATTAAGGGGTCCCTAGTGATGATATTGCACCTGTTTGCAAGCTGTATGGAGTGGTTTTTTCGCGTCAGCGGCAGGGCTTGAAAGCTTGTGCAGGAGAGCGAGTGCAGTGTGGTACTGGCATCACGGTCAACAGCATTGAAGTCTTGAGCAGCTGTCAGCAGCAGTACATGTTTGCTCTGTCCTGCCAGTGGTTTTAACAGAACAGAACTGAATGGTATAGCACAGAATGCTGCTCTGCTGTGCATGAAATGCGCCAATTCTATCTCATAGAACAGATAGATTCACAGACCAGAAGCTAATAAGGCAAAGCAGCAGAGGCGCAGCAGAGATCGCTGTTTTCTTGACAGTTTGGGTTGTCTTGTCGCTGCAGGCTATCATGAAGGCGCAGCTCGCGTCACCCACATTCAGTCCGCTGTATGCTGCTCTAATCAGTGTAGTGAACACAAAGTTCCCAGAACTGGGCGAGCTGCTGTGTCACCGGGTCATTGCCCAGTTCAAGAGGGCGTACAAGCGCAATGATAAGCCTATCACTATCGCAGCAGCCAAGTTTGTTGCACACCTTATCAACCAGGGCGTGTTGCATGAGGTAATGGTTCAGGTCTTGGTGCTGTAGTAAGCTTTGGTAAATCAAGTGGGTCAGGGCCATGTGCTGCCTGTGTTGCTGTGTCCTAGCTTGCATCACTCAGTTGCGGTGTATGCTGCCCTAGTCAGTGTGGGTAACACATGGTCTGGGCGAACTGCTGTGCCACAGAATCACTGCTCAGATAGAGATGATGATATGAGCATTGATAAGCCTATCACGCTTGCTCAGGAACCTGTCCTTCGTTGTTGTGCTACGCAGGTCCTGGCGTTGGAGATTCTCATCCTGTTGCTAGAGAATCCCAGTGATGACAGCGTGGAGATGGCTGTGGAGTTCTGCAAAGAAGTTGGAGCGTTTTTGCAGGAAGTTGCCCCAGCTGGCCTCCACAGTGTGTTTGAGCGGTTCAGGGCCATTCTTCATGAGGGAGCTATCGACAAGAGATGCCAGTACATGATTGAGGGACTGTTTGCAGTGCGCAAGGTGAGGTCGTCTGCTGTGAGTCTAGTCCACATTCTGCTGTGCAGGGCTGTTACGCGGTGAATTAGTGCAGTGTTGAGCCTTGCTTGTGGCTTGTGACATCCCCCCCCCCCCCCCCCCCCGCCCGCCTTTTCCAGAGTGATGCGTTTGTGAAGCAGCAATAACGTTCAATGCATAAAGAAGACAACAACCACATGCTTGGAGATATTGTCATGTTTGATGGCCTCAAGTGTTACATTTATAAAGTTGGCTTCTGTAGATATGAAATAAGAGGCTGCAATACCACTGTAACCTGCAAATAAAATAATGCGGATAGTACGTTAGCTTACCCCACTAGAGTCGTGTGGTCATCCATGAATGAATGAATGAATGAATGAATGAATGAATGAATGAATGAATGAATGAATGAATGAGCTCCGCATAGCGCTTTTAAGGGAGGGTAATGTGTGTGTCGGGGCGACTTCACATTCCCTACCGTTGGCCATCCATACTTCCTCTTGTCGGCAGGCTGGCTTTGAGGCATCTGGTCACCCGGCAGTGAAATCTGAGCTAGACCTTGTTGAAGATGAAGACCAAATCACACATGAGATGAGCCTAGATGACAAGCATGACCCGCAAGCTATACTCAATGTGTTCAGGGAGGACCCAGAGTATGAGCTGCATGAGCAGCAGTATAAGGCGATTGTGAAGGAGCTTCTGGGCGATGAGAGTGACGCAGAAGGAGAAGGGGAGGAAGGTATGATTGACCTTGTACACAGTTTTACTGGCATGTACCTGCTTTTTACATGATGTATTTGTGCCAGCTGTTGGCAGATGTTGAACTATTCGGGTGGCACTGCGGTTTATTTTGAAGGTTGAGAGTTGATGTTGCGTGACCCTGTGTATGAGCTGCATGTCGTTCAGCAACAGTACATGGCCACTGTAAAGGAGATTCTGGGCATGAAAGTGATGCTGAACGAGAAGGGGAGGGAGGTGCGGCTGGGTTCGCCATGGGTGCTGCTGTGAACATGAAAATGGAAATGCTGTGATATCAGTGTGAACCAGCACAAGCAACTTGGTGCTTGTGTGGTTTTGTTGTGGTCTCTGTCATGGTTGACGCATGTGTTGGTTTCTTCTACCTGGCTGCGATTTTCCCCATAGTATGAGCTACATGAGCAGCAGTACAAGGCAATTGTGAAGGAGATTCCAGGTGATGAGAGTGACGCAGCAGGAGAGGAAGAGAGGAAAGAATAGATTTGCTGGGCGTCGGGGCCCTTAGTTTTGATGCTACTAGTACAGTCTGGGATAATAGCGTGTTGCCTGGTGTCATTTAGTGTTGTCACAATCTGCATCCTCTGAGTATGAGCTACATGGACAACAGGTCAAGGCATCTGTAAACAAGCTTCCAGGTGATGACATGGATGCAGAAAGAGAAGGGGAAGAAAGCATTCTTGACTTCAGGGATCTGCCACTGTTGTGCAGGTTCAGAAGAGGAAGGCTCTGGATCAGAAGATGAAGACCATGCTGAGCAGCAGCAGCAGCAAGACATCCAGGATGCCACAGGCACAGATGTTGTCAACTTGAGGCGCACTATCTACCTCACCATCATGAGCAGCTTGGACTTTGAGGAGGCTGGTCACAAGCTCATGAAGATTCAGCTGGCTCCTGGGCAGGTGTGTTCAGTTTGTCACTGACAACTTGTCGACTTGCTGCTGTTGATGGCCTGGCTTGCGGCACTGCAATCAATCTTTTGTTTGAGGTTTGGTTAAGGTGTACGGCACTGAACTTGTGAATGTGCCGAGCTACATGAGCAGTTCAAAGTTTGAGCAGGCTCGTGATAGGCTCATGAAGAGTCAGCTGGCTCTTGGGCAGGTGTGTTTGCTGGTATAGTTGTGGCAAGCCACTGCAAGGTGTTGGTGCCAGGTTGCATTTACATGCTGTGCTTTGTTGCATCCTTGTGTGTGAACTCCAGTTATACTATCTATAATGATTGATGCATGGTTTGAACTATATTAGGCTGGACACACGTGCTAGGTCTGCCTGACATGCCAGCTGCCTGCTGCTGCTGCTGCCGTCGCAGGAGTCTGAGATCCCCATCATGATAATCGAGTGTTGCAGTCAGGAGAAGACCTTTGTGCGGTACTACGCACTGCTGGGAGCACGCTTCTGTCTACTCAGGAAGGAGTTCCAGGTGAGATAATATTAGTAATATTTGTTATTACCTGTGGCCTTGATGATATTCATGATGAAGGCGTGATTACTACCAGTCAGCCATAGCCATACGGCCATCGGCGCCGCGGGCGATGTTTTGCAGGCGCTTTGTGAACCACCATGATTCCCATCTCATCTACGACATGTGAGACAATAACCGAGAGGCAGATGGTGCTTGAGTCCAGTACTGACAGCTGTTTGTGAGCTAGGCGATACGGCTTCATGCAACTTTGTGCAACCTGTGACTTCCTGTGACATTCGCACAGCATGCGGTCGTCTGTAGCTCAGTCTGCTCTTTTCAGGGGCTGTTTGATACTGCGGGTGTTCACACTCATTCATTTCACTGGCGTACGCATTCCACGCATGTAACCGCCCGTCCCACCCATGTATCCATGTCATTGCAGGCGACCTTCGAGGACTGTTTTGCCAAGCAATATGCCATCATTCATCGCCTAGAGACGAACAAGCTCCGCAACGTTGCCAAGCTGTTTGCACACCTATTGTCATCAGACGCTATCAGCTGGGGCGTGCTGCAGTGTATACGGCTGACAGAGGAAGACACAACAAGCAGCAGCCGTATCTTCATCAAGTACCTGTTTCAGGTCAGTTTCATTAAGTATCGGTCACAGGGAGACAGAGGTCTTGATGATACTACTTTACTACTAGGCAGCAGCTGCTTACGTCGGTATCTGTGTACTTTTGCTGGCGCCCTGTGCGTTCATGTGTTGCAGGAGCTACCTTAGTAGAGCTTGGTCAAGGTTGAACTATGTGTCAGCAGAACCAGCTTTCAGTAATAGGGTTCTAGCTTGCTGTGATATGCACCCAACAACTCTCTGGCTGGACACAGCTGCCTCTGATGCGTTTCAACTTTTGCACGTAAAAGTGACTGAGCCAATGCAGCAGGATAGATGCGCTGACAAGCTGTCAAGCCACGCATGAAGTACATCACTTGAAAAAGCCTTGGGCTGCTCATGACAAAGCATGTTGCATGTGTTTTGTGCATTGCAGGAGTTGTCTGAGTACATGGGGCTTGTGAAGCTGAACGAGCGCTTAGCAGAGCCCAGCCTCCAGGAGTACTTCACGGGCATTTTCCCCACCGACTCCATGGCCAACATGAGGTTCAGCATCAACTTCTTTACAAGCATTGGCTTGGGTGGCATCACTGACAGGCAGAGAGAGCTGTATAAACAGGTACGAGCTGGTGTGTTGCAGACGGCACTGACGCTGCTGTGGCACTGCTGTCAAACGAGCTTACAATACGAGCTTATGAAGCCAGTATGTCGCATGGCATGCAGCATTGAGGTAGACAACACGTTTGTTACGGGCTACAGTGTGATGCATTAACCGTGTTATGCTATGCTGTTGGCAAGGTGACAAATGCAGCATTGGACGTACCCAGCAGTCAGACTTGCAACAGCAAAGTTGTCCTCTCAATTACAACCCATGATGACTCATTGCTGTTCAGCTGTCAGGCGTTTGCGTCACATGCTTCTGAGTGCAACACTAGCAAGGCTTGTGGTGGTATGTTTACATGGTGTCACGTTCCATTCTCTGCTCTGGCTCTTGTGTCGCATAGTTCTGAGTGTAAGGCTAGCAAGGCTTGTGGTGTCATATGTACATAGTGTCAACTCCAAGTATGCTCTGCTGTGGCTTGTGTGTATTGCAGATGCCTCGTATCATGGCTGAGCGACGAGCAGCGGAAGAGGAAGCACGCAAAGCAGCGGGCGGGGCCAGCAGCAGTAGCGGCACTACCAGCAGTAGCAGCAGCGGCACCAGCAGCAGTAGCAGTGATAGCAGCAGTAGTAGCAGCAGCAGCTCGTCTGACAGTGAGTCAGAAGACAGCAGGGACAGACGGCGCAGGAGGAAACGTCGATGAGCTGACCGGTCTCAGAAATGTATCACAGGGGTTGACTGCTGTGTTGCTCTGCATGTAATGGTTACAAGCATGTATTCAATGCGGCCTCAGCAGGCTTGGTAAGCGTGCGTTGATAATACACATTGCCCTTGTGTGCAAGAATATGCTTCCTGCAGATTTGTGGTCTGTCTTGCTGTATCTGCTGGCAACCGGTTGCTAGTGTTGTCACAACAGTCTGTGTACAGTTCAGCACTCAATTGCTGCGGAGCGTTGCCAGACGGTCTGCACTGCTGGCAGAGGCAATTGCAACAGCTTTGCACCAGTGCCCCTTGTACTCAACTTGGACGGACAGGAGGGAGCTTTGCTGCACCTGCTGGTGGTTGACATGGTGCACAGAATACGGTCAGCAATGCCTGCAGTAGCAGCTGACTTGCAGGTCGTCCTGAGGTACTGCAGTTCGACAGGTCATTATGTAAAGTTGCCAGTTTGATACTCCTTTCGTTCAGATGCAGGGGTGATCACACTACAAAAGAAATAAATCCTTGCTGCAGCTTTGCCAGCGCACCTATCTTGTTGCATTGGCTCAGTCAGTGACTGACAGTCACTCTTACACTACTACTAGTAGCATCTGTGGCACTCGGAGCTGTGCAATACTGTACCAGATGGGATCGTCGACTCCAAACACAGACAAAACTTTCAGCTGGAGGCTTCGTCAATGCACAGATGCGTAGCTAGATAATCAAGCGAAGATTGTGCCGTATTTGAGCTCACGAGATCGGATCCTTGACTGGTTGCTGATTGGGGGCGGATGGCCGATAGGCAATGGCGCCGGCGAACGAGTATGTATCATTGATAAGCGAAGATGCGGTCAAACAAAGCCCGGGGCGCCCTAGCACAGTGCAATTGGGCGTTTGTTGCCAAAGTCTCGGCGGCGTCTGTCGTCTTGACGGAAGTCCCGCCACGGGACAGACGCCGTTGGCAGACCGTGGGGCTCGCAAGTTCCACCGACATCTGCCATGCTTGTTCATTGGTTGTGAAATCTCCATTGTCGCAAGTCACTGCTGTTGATGACATGCTATCCCTACCCGGCACAATATATCTGTTGCCATCTGAAACCTGGTATGGCAACTGGACAATGCAGCCCGATCAAAACCTACTGTTACATCCCAAAGCCAGGGTACAGGCAACACAAATGTCGTGCCAGTCTCGTGAGTCAATAGAAACTTGAGCCAACCAGTGGTGCCTTACATACCAACGCCGCTTACACCAGACTGGCGCACTGATGTCATCATGACAGTGTCACAGCCTGCTGACATTTCCAATCAAGGCCGAGCTTTCACAGTGAGATATACAGTGAATGACAATGCATGGGTACTGCCAGTACACCGCTTCCATGATTGTCAACCAGCATGCCCAGTAAAGAGGTACAGCAAGGCAGTCTCAGGCTGCAGACATCTTCACTCGTAGAAGTACAGCACCTCCAGCAGCCCATAGCAACTACCGCAGTGACAACAAGGGCCCAGCAAGGGTCCGGCATGGGCACTCCTGCAATCCATCAGCTGTGAAGTACCAGAATTGGCTGGGCACTGATGCATGTAGACACTGCCACCAAACGCAGGCACAGCCTGCATTCTGCCAATCGCAAGGCGATGTAAGAATCAAGCATCCTGTGACTGGATCCAATTTGGGCCAGCTCCACAGCTGGTTCAGCAGTGAAGCAATGCACACGATATGCGACGCAGGCATAGCCTGCATTCTGCCAATCGCAAGGCGATGTAAGAGATCAAGCATCCTGTGACTGGATCCAATTTGGGCCAGCTCCACAGCTGGTTCAGCAGTGAAGCATTGCACACGATATGCGACTGGTGGAACCACGGTTCGAGCCTAGTGAACTATGCTTCTGACACGGTTGATAAGAACCATGCAGCAACACATGCTATAGGTCTGGATGTGGTACATGCTTTGCATCTGCAGTAAGGACACAATGCACCCTCATAAACAACAGCTGGGCAAACCAGCTAGCCAAACTAAAAGCAAGCACTACCGTAGTACTGTTGGCAACAGCGGACCACACTAGCTGCATACATTTATCATGCTTGCCGCTGCAGCAGCAGCGACTGGCAAGGCATGGCAGCACTGACACTGTTGCAAACAACAAACCCTCGGATACTTGCTGGCATGCATGATGGTGGTGCTGCTGCTGTACACTGCCAATGCCCTGCATCAACAACGGGCGCCTAATTTGATTGGGCATAGCAAAGCAAAGTAACAAGCAACACTGTTCAACATGGCATGCATTGTAGAAACGCTCACTTGAACCAACAAATATTCGAGCCTATGTTATGTTGAGAGCTTTGAAGGTGTATGGCATGGTCTGTATCATCATTCAGTCTGCAGTGCACTGTGTGCACGTAAACCCACAGTGGCAAAGCGCTGTGCATGACCCTGACAAAGTACACAACATAATCAGATACAAAGCGGCCACAAGTGCAGTATCTGCGAGCCACTCAGTGTCTGAAGACCACTCCTGCCAATGGTTCCCTATGCCATACAGCACAATCAGTTGAAACTGCTAAGCCGGCTTGCAGAAAGGATCTGGAGCAACCCCAAGCACGCTGTTGATAAGGCTGACAACGTGACACATCAACCGACTCATGCAAAGGGGGCTGCGCTATCAACACAACCGTGTGACACACAGACCTTATGCCACATGGTCCAGCTGAGATGCTAATGTTGACAGACAACAAACGCCTGACATGCCATGTAGTGCAGCAGCAACAACTGTCACAAGGGCAATATGGCACGGCCCAGGGACGTTGAAATGCCATTCATGCAGTATATAAGGCACCTAGATAGGTAATCTACAGATAACAATTGTCTGTGAGCACAAATGCCTACTCACTCACAGGCCACAGGCGAGTCAACGCCAGAACTGCTGATACAGGCCGATCATCCACAGATGTAATAAATGCTTGCCCTAAATGCCTACAGCATCAAACACCGCTCGTGCGCCACTCTCTCGAACCTTCTTCAGGTTTGCCACAGTCGTAACGCCATCATCAAGTTGCCATGACATATCCTCTACAGGCCGTACGGGATGGTGTGCAGCTCCTGCAGACGCCATACAGGGATACGGTTGGCACTTTGCGACATAAAGCGCATCGTGAAGAGCCGGAACGTGATACCGTCACTGGTCCCGTCTCACCTTTTCCTGTTCTGTGGCCACTAGAAGGTCGCTGGTGGGCTGTGATGTGCACATTAGCATAAAGCCATGCTCCCTCTGGTCATCGTCGAGCAGGAAATCTGCCCTCTCAACATTGCCTTCCAGCACGCGGGCTGCACATACGCCGCAAGTGCCGGTCCTGCAGAGGTGCGGGACCTCAACACCAGCTGCTAAAGCACCTTCCAACAAGCTCTTGTCTGCTTGACACTGGAACGACTTGCGTTCGCCAGCTGGGTTCTGGACTGTCACGTTGAAAGATGCTACGCGGCAGCTTACTACTCTGCGAGAAACATATTTGTGTGACGTAGAGCTGACCCTGCTGGTTACTGCGTTGCACCTGATCATGGCAGACATTGTGCAAGGTAACGAACAGGAAAGTGTGCTGGAAACAGTGTTTGGGATGCGGCGAAGCAAGATACAGATAGCAGTACGCAGCGTTCAAGTTTATTACCTAGCTGTTAGTTGTATATGTGCAGCATGCAGCTTGCTGCGTGCAGGAAGATCAACAGGTAGTACACGTCGCAGCTGTAAGTAATCGAAGCTCACAAGGTGCAACCCAGCTATGAGTGCATTTTTAAGCTTAACCAGAGCGTAAGATATGTTAAAGCAGCACCAAACTATCCTGCGGTCCTATGGACCCAACTTCCTGCCACCGCGCGGGATCGTGCGGTAGCACCTATGCGAACTCCGTAACTGCAGCCCGACCGCCTTGTTCATCAGCATACTTGCTGCAATTTAAGCTAGTTGAGTCTGTAGAAGCATCAAGAACCTGATCAGGGAGCAGCTGCCAGTCGGACAGCGGCAGGGCACGGTCGGGGGCCTCAATGGTACATCCATCTGCACGCAGGCCTGCCTGCTGCCGAGGGCAATCATCTGCAGATCAGGCTTTCGCTCCTATCGGCCGGCGCTCTCCAGCATCAAGACGGGCCAGTAGTATAATGCAGAGTACCCTGCATAGAGCTGTTGCTTGATGCTGTTACAGTCAAACCTGCTGAACCAGCGAGTAGGCTTGAACAGCAGGAAGGCAACCTGCTGTACACCCTTGTTGATTACAGTCCTTTGACCAAAACCTGTACTACGGTTGCCTGTGAGGCGTTTGACCAGGCAGTGGACCAACTTGTAGCTGTAGCTCAGCGGTACAGTGCAGCTCATCAAGCTCATGTAGCAGCTTGCTGCCAGCAGCAGCATCTCTCATAACCAGGATTATGCGCATCTGAACACTGTTGTGAACATGGCATGTTGTGACTTCACAACAGCAGCCAGTGCAAGCACTAGTGATTATGAGAGCGGTGCAACATCAAACAGCAGACTGGTAGAGGACGTAGCAACTGCACCTGCTGCATTTCCTTTTTTGAGGTGCTTCAATCCTGCAAGTCAGCTAGCAATCAGGTGGCAGCACCAACAGATAGCCAGTGATGATAGGGGGCAGGCCGGATTCCTCTATACAAGCCAGGCAGAACTGCTTAGGAAGTGAGAGGTGGTACAACTCCAGCTGATTTGTGTGCCGCTACGCTGCTGTGAGACCACTGAGGGACCAACACAAAAAGGCTGACGCTTAGGCATCTGCTGAGCCATAGCAGAAGGGGTTATCTGTGGCAGCAGCTAGACAGGTAAATAGGTAGGTAGATGTCGAGCCCGCTCCGGCCAATCGGCCCTTGGGTGCCCAGTCTGTCACAGCTGAATAATTTTTGATGTCATGTTACCAGTGGTGAGTATTGGCAGAATGCTTGCGAGGCCTTACGGCCCATTAGCTGAGCATCAGGTATGTTCTATGTTTCCTCCCACAGTGTGAATACTGCAGGGTACCCTTCATATGTATATATGTACATCGGTGCATCACAGCATGCAACCAAGTCAAGAGCCACCCTGCAGGTGCTCAGCTGGTTTGCTGGGGCACTGAATCTGTCTTTGGCTGACCGTGTCCATGTTGGCCGGCAGTTGGAGCAGCAGGTTGTCAATGCTGACATCTAGGTCCGTGCAGATGCATGCCAGCCTCTATCCATGTAGCCTATGCACTGCCAGTCCAGGGCCTGCAGTTTAACACGGGAGGCAACTGTGGACGGAGGATGACACCCCAATATGCGCTTTCGACATCCGTATACGTATATATTATTGGCTGGTCTGTAGGCACTACATTGACCTGCCGGTAACCAAGGGCACTGACCTCTGAGCACCGCTACGATAATCACGGGCTTACCGACGGAGGCTGGCGGTAACTGTGCCTCACCGGTACTTACTGGGGATTTTCACAAACAACCAATAGCTAATGGTACCTAGTGGACGGTTAATCGATTCTGTCGTCATCGTGATAGCTATCACTATGTTAGCTATAGCTGGCGCTGTCCTGCATTGTGCGCTCGACACCGGCGTGCCAAGCCACGGTGGTCGCAGAGAGTTCATCCCGAGCCCAGACGATCCAAGATTGCAAATCTTATTCGCTTGATCTCCTTGACTAGGCTATGTACGAGGCGGCCGCTTTGTTGCGTGTCGTGTGGCAGATGTAACAGAGGCACACGCATGGCAGACGCGGGGCGACTGCGTCGAGTCTGCCACTATATACAGTACACTGCAGCCTTATATAAGCTGGCATGCGATCACGCCAGCATGCAGGGATAGTTTGACAGTAACACTGTAAGGTATGTTGCTCTGCCGTATGCGTGTATAGTCGCCTGTTATTCGGCCGGACAGCCCGCCGCCTTACGTACCCGTCGTTTGACCTGCACGCGCTGCACCAATGTGGGCCTTTTCGCTTGCATGTCACGCAGCATACAAGCTACAATCCTCTTACGTGTTGCGTAATGACTCATCTTCCAATATTGCAGGTCCAAGATAGAAGTTTTATCATAGAACCTAAGCACGGCGTGCGCACAGCAGGCAGCATGGGGAATTGCGACGTACGACTAAATAAGTCGGGCCCTCAAGTGAAGGTATGCGTTTGTCTGGACAAGCATGCTGTATTCGGTGCCAGGATCCTTGCCAGGTCTACAAACAGCAGTCCTAGGTCTGCAACTTGCCAGTAAGCAGCAGTCGTAGAGCTGTGGCTTGACAGTCCAGGGTTACCTGGGGTACCAAAGGCTGGGCAGCAGTCTTTCGGCTTTTGCAGGGCATGTCATCATACAACGTAGGCTAGTATGCTGCAATGCTAGCAGAGCAACCGTATGTTTGCCTTTCCCAGTTGTCCACGGCAGGGCAGTGATTGTACCATACTCTGGCAATCGACTCTGGCTCATCTACTGCTGCAGCATATTCCTTGTTACATGTCTGAAAGAGAGTCTATGGATCCAAACGTTCGTTCGACTGTCTCCTCACTTGCTGCGCAGGTAGCAGTCATTGGTGTGGGAAACTTTGCACAGGGTTTGGTTTCACTGGCATTGAGGTACGCTGCTTAGCTCCGTATCAGCATGTAACAACAGTGTGCTTCCACCATGCCAGACATCCCAGGATCTGGGCCATGACTTGGTGTATCCAAGATGTGTTCACAACGTTCTCACAACCTTCAAGCGATCAACACACAGGTTGAAAGCCATGCTCGCCACCTTTATGACCCGGGGGGGGGGAATTACAGTTGTAGTCACACGGCCCTTTCAAGCCAATCTGTTGACGTCTAACAAAGCAGTCATGTCAACTATCAACACAACCTTGTTGGTTTTTATTGTGCTGTTTGCATCATGCTATTACAGGTCTGGAGCCCAAGCCAAGTACGCATTCTGTTTCGGCAGCCGGCGGGTCTCAAAAGGCAGTCAGCACATCCTGCCGGGCCTGGAGAAGAGTCCAGTATGCAACATTGATGATGCACTCACTGACAGCGACATTGTGAGTCCAACTGAGTATGCCTGCAGTATGCCCTCAGTATGCCTTCAGTATACCTTCAGGCTGTCCCTGTACTGCGTACTATTGATAGCTTGAATTCGAAACTGTTTCATGTTTGCACATGAGACCTCATGCTAGCACAGCTTGGCATGTTCTGTGTCTTCAAGGACCGAGTTGTTCTTGACATCAAAGCCGACACTTGGACTTGTCTTTGTGTTGCAGGTCATTCTGGCCCTTCCTGCCAACTCCATCATGCCCTTCATCACCTCATGTGCTGCACAGCTGGCCCATAAGGTGGGTAACAGAGGCTATCGGTTGTCACATACCATTCTACTGGCTATTGCTGTTATGCGAGTGTGTGACAAAGCTGTGCAGCATGATACGTGTGCCATGCACAATGCTGGGTTTGCTGTACTGCTCAATCAATAG
The DNA here is from genome assembly GCA_002588565.1 of Coelastrella sp. UTEX B 3026. Taxonomy (NCBI): domain Eukaryota; kingdom Viridiplantae; phylum Chlorophyta; class Chlorophyceae; order Sphaeropleales; family Scenedesmaceae; genus Coelastrella; species Coelastrella sp. UTEX B 3026. Next base: position 24,588 of record NSMO01000247.1, read on the forward strand.
CTAGTGTCAGTGCAAAACGAAACAATCATGATGTCAGCAGCACAGCTGTTCTACCGTGGTAAGTTACCGGCTATAATAGAGTCTTAGCCATCGACGTACGTCAGCCAGACGATTGATTATGCAGCACTTACTGCAAGCCTCTAGAGTTGGAAGCCAGCATCACAACCCCTCGTACAGTAAGTTTATAACACATTAGAATACAGTAGCTATTGCATGTAACATAATTGGTGTTCGTAAACACCACGATGAAACAACACACAGAGTTGCCAATGATTGCAGTGGCTTCCTGCTAAGCGCTGATTTGGTCTGTTAACGCGCCTAGGATCTTGCAACTGATTTTATTGCTTCTCAACCTTCGCAGATTGTTGTGGATGTGATGAATCCCTGGTCCTCTGATCTGAAGAAATTGTCAAACCTCGGAAACCAGCTCATGCCTCCAGCCAACACAGAAAGCCAAGCTGACAAACCCGATGCAAGTAAAGAGCCCAACAGACCCAGTTCTGACAGTGCCGCTGGAACGAGTGTGAACCAGCCTGAGATTATGTTGGATGCTGTTGACAATCGGGCCAAAGATGTTGAGGTTGATATTGAAAGCTTGGCCAGTAAGTATTAATATCATGGTGTGCAGCATTCTACATGCCAATGCATTTTGTTGCAAATCAGGACCGCCGGCAACACAGCGTGGAGTCAAATTGTCCTCCTAGCCACGGTCATCAGAAGTACAATCGTGCTTTTTGCATCCACATTCAACGCATACGAGGTGGAAGTATCTTGAAGTGGCAGCCTGCTGCTATCATTCACCAGCCCACACATATGCTATATCACTAGACACCTCATCGTCAAAACACCCTCATATGATATCTGCTGCTCCATCACCACCTGTTCCCAATGTACCGCATACATACCTAATCAGTTAGGTTATAACTGTGTCCCACAGGCAGTGACGACGTCAAGCCCATCGCCAACACATCAGCCTGGCTAGCAAATATGCTGCCTGCCTCCGCTCACGTAGTGAAGGCATTCTGCAACCTCTCTGCGTACGCCCTGATTCATGGAGACCCGCTGACGGAGCACATGAAGAGTGTTGCAGCTTCGGACAGTGTGGAAGCTGCAGATGCTGTGGCTGGACTGGGCAGGGCCCTAGGACTGGAGGTACACTACCTTGTTAAGATCAATAGATATACAGATTTGTCCACTGTGAGGTAGTATAGTGGTATGATGTTGTGCTGCTTTGCTTGATAAGTAAGAGAACGAGGTCCAAGTGACATGAAGACAACTGAGCTTAGGCATTCAGTTCTTAATACCTTAGGTACTTGTTGTTCAATACCAACATGCACATGGTTTATATTGACAGCTTGCTTTTGAGGCCCAAAGTATTCAAGAGCTTGTTCGTCCATGATTGTTCAAAACCACTGGTATGACATGTGACACTTGTTATACTGACAGCTTGCTTCTAAAGTGATAAAACGCTTTCACACACACTTCTGCTGGTTTGCTGCTTCACTTGCGACCAGATGCGCGTTGTCTACACCCTGACCTACGCCACAGCGCTTGAGGCTCGCCAACGCTCGCTCCTGAAGACTTGGCAATGGCCCGCTCTATTGATGGTTGCAACCTGGGTCGTAGTCCACATCTACTCGTTCATCAGATACAACTACTATGGTGGTTCTCCTTGGCAGAGTGTGACTATGTGGGTAAGTGCGGTCTGCCTGCGATAACTTCTGATATCATTGCTGAGCCGCTTGAGTTGTCTCCTATACAGTATATAAGATCAGTTTTTTCCTACTTTATACTCGTGTGTATAGCCTTGCTCAAAAATCTCTAAGGCAGCACTGCTGTGGCAGCGAAGTGACTGCAAAGTTTACAGGATTGGATGGGAACAACATCCTTGGACCCATTGATGGTTGCGACAAGGCTGCTGGCATACAGTATGTACCAATTCAGGAATATGCAAGTCTTGCACTGGACCGCCTGTACAGGATATAGTGCCGTCACATTATAGCAGCTAGTTACATCACATGAGTAAGCTCATCACATGCTATATGTTTTGGCCCGGCGGCCTCATGCTTGCGTCAGTTTGCTCATCCTGAGCTGCCACTGTAGTTGTTACATCTGCCACAAGTTCCACTCCCCAATCTGTGGTGCACCTGCAGATCCTGAACAAGTCTGTTGGCTGGGTGTCTCTGTGGGGCATGGTGTACACCTACCTCCCTGGAGTGCTGGTCTGCTACATGCAGCTCATCAGCCGTCAGCCGAGTTTGAGGTTGCCCAACTGGCTCAAAGTGTGGATGGATGGACGGAAACAGCTGGGTCTGTTGGCCCTGGCGGCAAGTAAGTTCACCTCCTGAATGAGTAAATGAATAGATACATGACTCCAAGCTTCGTGCGGGAAAGAATGATAAGGTTCCTTTACTTGATGTCGACGTCCAGTATATTGGTCAACAGAGATGCATGCAAAAGTGATCATGACATTCACACGGGTTACGACCAGCTGGTGCACTTGCTAACAACTCCCAATATAAACTTTACCCACTTGGACTTCAAGATCGGCCCACACTGAACACAATTCTAATAAAATCCCAAGTTTCAGTTAACCACTGAGCTCGAGTTTGGATGTGGCCAATGGTGCCTTGTTGAGCTTAACCAGTGAGGTTCAGTTGCACGCTGGTATGTGTTGTCTCTGCTGCCGTGCAGTGTTGCTGCACCTGCTGTTATCTACCTTCCTGTGGATGCCAAGCTACTACAGCAAGTTATGGGACAATACTGACGCAACAATAACAACCCTGCCCGCCAACTCCACGGCAGTTGACATTTTTGGACTGCCAAAAGGATGTAAGGACTACATCAGCTTTATAAGGCTAGTGATTGAATTGATACTCTTGAGCACAAAAGTCGCATTCCTTTCCAGCTTCATGCTTTCATCAGCTCATTTCATGGACGAAGTTATACAGTCTGGCACTGCCAGACTGTACAACAGCTGTATTCATGAGTATCAGTGTAATTACCAACCAGCCCCGGGTGACCATTGCTGCTTTCTCCTCTGTCATTGTAGTCTCCGGCACGGCGTCAGCAGCCACCGGCCACATGGCACACGCCAGCATCAGCAACAGCACTCTGACGGGGTTTGCTGATGTGCGTGTGAACAATGTTGTAACAATCAGGAGCAAGCTCAACTGGATTGGAGAGTCATCGACATTTCTTGGGATCATCTCAGGTGTGGCCCAGTCGGGACTCTTCTGAGGGAACTCAGCCATTAAAAAAGTAACTCCAGAATGTATGTCACGCTGTGTCGGCCGCCGAGAGGTTGGCAACCAGTGTGACAACTGCGACCGCAGGCGTTAGCCTATGTACAGCGACTGGGGTTAAATCACGGTCTGCTTTAAAAGCACTACAGTTACATGACAGAACCACTGGTTGGTTGAACACCAGGTCCAGGCTGTAAATTCAACACACTCAATCAGCACTGCTCTTAGCACCCTTCTCTGTAACTTCAATGCATGCTGTCCTGCGCTGCATCCTTCACTGCGCTGCATCATGAGTGCACTCCTGCTAGTGCCTTCATATAGCTTCCATTCATATGAATATCGAGTGGGCCAGGGAAGAAGGTGCTTGATGTTGTGTTTACCCGGAGTCCAGATACTATATCACACTGGCTCGCACATATGATAACTCCGCTTTTGGAAATTGCTTCCATAATTTCCTGCTGCATCTTTCAACTTGCTCTTGCCAGGCTGTTTGATGGGGCTGATTGCTCTGACATCGCTGCCTTCTGTGACCCCAAAGCTGAACTGGCGGGAGTGGAGGCTGCTGCAGAGCCAGGCTGGATGGCTGGCGGTGGTCACCGCAACAGTAAGTGCTGGCAGCAGGGTGGGATCAGCTGATGTGGCACATTGTATTGTGACCTCATGAAGCTCTCTACACCGTTCATCAAGGTGTGTGATTGTCGCCGACGAGCCTCACCGTTGTACTGCCTATAATACTGCTGCATTTAGCTGGCACCGTCAGCGCTGCTGGTTTGCAAACGCATTTGTGTGAACTGCTGCTGCTGCTGCTGCCAGGTTCATGTGCTCCTGCTGGGAGCATCATGGTGGCCTCGCTACAAGACCGACTGGCCCAAGATGATCCCAACAATCACCCTCATGTCAACGATACCACCAATGGTGCTGCTGCTGCTGAAGGGACTCATATCCGTGCCACCTCTGAGCTGGGTACTCAAGAACATTCGCTCGGGTATGTTGTATGAGATTCTGTCGATCTGTCCTAGCTATAGCTTATCAAAGTTTTGCATCCCATTTCGCCAGCACACTCCACAGTACAGATCAGCAAGGTTCAATGATTAAGCCCAAGGTTTTGCAGTTGACTTCTTTGCATATAAGAGCCTGCCTGTGTTGCGGCAGCCTTTGCTTATTGTTTGGGCAAAGCTGCGGTTATAACGTGGTCGCACTGCTGCAAGTTGCAGCCTGATGATATGACTGACAAACACGCAGGCAATGCCATTCCCTGTTGGACAGAGATCAGGGCTGTAGCAATCACGTTGGGATCAAGACTTCAGCCAGAAGTGCTGCATCAAATAAACCCAGCCCCTAAGCTATAAACCCAAACAGCTGACCTCACATCACAGTGTAGGCCCTAGTGCATCAAGGTCCAACACACAAAGCATGCCCTACTCACACGATATGATGCAAGTAATCACTACAATGCTACACCTGGTGCCACCTGACTCCTCTGTTGCGCTGCATTGCAGGCCGTCTTGCCCGCAAAGTGAGCAATGCACGAGCCATGTCAAGCACGCCCGTGTATGCTGTGTGTCACAAGTAACCATGGGAACGATCCCTTGCCTGTTGGATGCCAATCCCTATTATATGGTGCTCAACACAGCGAAGTTGTGACTCCAGTGGGCATACTTGCTGGGCTTCGTCTCTGTTCTTGAGGATCCATCTATATAATGATGTCCGTTTCTGGCGAATGCTGGCCCGACTCTCAGGATGATCAATTTGACGTCACGCAAGATCTGACGGGGTGGTGGCGGGCGGCTGACCGCCCGTCTGCTGGGAAATTCATCTTGAAGCTAGTTGCTGGCACAGGCGAGCGGCTACTAGGAGCTAGGGCGGGTGGGGTCCAGCTGCTCAGTACCCTTGTGGTGTATATATAAGCTACCCACCAGCCATAGCAATATGTCCTACACCCTTGTTGTGATGCAGGGCCATCCGATATCCCTCACCTGGGTCTATACAGCGGCTTTTGATAGTCCCCCCTGTCTGTACAGGCACATGTGACTGAAGGTGTTGGTGCACTATGTGGGCTTTGTTGATGTAGTATGAAATCGGTCAGGTAGCTGCCACTACCTCTGCAAACCAATTGATTACAATGAAGTTTCAGGCTGGTGCGTTCAACGCGGCGCATGGCCTGTGTACATTTTCATGTCCAGATTGTACTGATGATGCCAAATGGTGGCCAGCGGGATTTTGCCAATATGATCATCAGATTGGCAATCTGCTCGCCTGCAAATTAATTGATTACAGTGCAGTTTGGTGTGTTTACACATTGCCTGCTTACGAAGGATTGAGACCTGTGTACATTTTCATGCCCAGTTTGTACGTGTTCTGCACGTGTTCTGCCAGATGATGGCCGGCGGGGCTTTTTCTGACGCAATGCAAGTGCTCGCCATCGGATTTGGTTAGCATTTTGATAGGAATATTGCATAGTACGCAGGATGTGTGCCCACATAAACTGATGGATAGTCAGCCTTGATTAGAAGTTTTGCTGATATTACTGTCCTGGTTTGCTTCTGCAAAACGACCCCAGATCCATGTTTGGATCCATGTTTGATAATAC
>NSMO01000248.1:0-16972 GCA_002588565.1 Coelastrella sp. UTEX B 3026
TGCTGCTATTGGTCTCATATGCACCTCAAAATCCTGACTTCTGTCCCCTTGTAACTGCTGCTGCTGCTGCTGCTGCTATTGGTCTCATATGCACCTCAAAATCCTGACTTCTGTCCCCTTGTAACTGCTGCTGCTGCTGTTGCTGCTGCTATTGGTCTCATATGCACCTCAAAATTCTGACTTCTGTCCCCTTGTAACTGTTGCTGCTGCTGCTGCTGCTATTGGTCTCATCAGCACCTCAAAATCCTGACTTCTGTCCCCTTGTAACTGCTGCTGCTGCTGCTGCTGTCAGGGATGATGTCAATCCGCTATCAGCCATACGGGATTGTGGAGCCCCTTTGCTTCGTAGATATCAAAGCCAGTCCAAGGGTGAGTGTAGGGATGAGTTATTACGGTTGCAATTCAAAATTGGGGTTTCAAAGTTGGGGTTTCAATCCTTTAGGGTTTAGGACCTCACTACAGCCAGCTTGTTTTGGACCATTGCTGCTGTGTCGCATTGTGAATCTACTTACCAGTACAGCCACATGAACTCATAATCGTACACTGTTGTTGGGCGTAGTGTTGTGCCCATTGTTTGTCTGTCCCTGATCCTAGCACGGCTTGCATTCTAGCACATTGTTGATTCACAACTCGTCATATAAACTAAACAACATCAAATCAAATCATCAAACAGTTCATGTGCATGTCACATTGTATATCTGGAAAAACCAGTTGAAATATGTGCCAGCATGGCGGTGAAGCCTTGGCTGGTGTTGATTCTGATGTATCCACTTCTGGAATAAAGTCCAGGGTCGATGGCATTACTGTTCTGGTGATTGGGTAGCTCATATGCATTGCTGTTATGGTTATATTGCCACTTTTCTAATATCATTACTATGGTATTGAGAGAGAGAAGTTACAGTGGATACCTCACCATCTAGAATGGTACTCTTCACACCCGATAGGAAACCGATTGCAACCAACAAAGGATAAAACCAGATAAAACCCTGCCAAGCTTATTGTACCTGGGGTAGCTTGATCGGAGTGCGTGTCTGTTGTTACATACGGTGTCACAGTCGGTGTCAGTCGGTGTCACAACATCGCTAGATCCTGTGCTCACAAGGCATCACCCGGATGTGTTTATGACCATACCAGCACTGAGACCTAATGACCCGCCGGTGAGTCCTAATAGTATATCAGATAGGGTCCAACTTGTGCGAGGTGCAAAATGGCGGTGGAGGGCCGGGGGGGGGGGGGGGTGTGTGGATAGGGGCGGCTGCAGCCATGATTATTTGCAGTCCTTCCTTTCCTGCAGCGTGCACTCAAGGTTTGCTTGCTGCATTCACGCTTTACCAGAGCTTGTCATTCCACCAAACTTGCAAAGCAATACATCACATAAGAACAATCAGGGTTTGTTCTGTTCATGTATTCCACGTATAATTGTTAGAATCAACTTCAGATGACTTCTAAGGACTAAGGATGCAAGTAGCAGACCCAGAACTTGATCCGGTGGCACGACACACATCACAGCACGATTAGCAAACTATCATGCAGTTCGGCTTGTGAGACATGAGTTTGCATCTGTATGCCGCTTTATGCAGACTCCTGGAGATGTTACATTGCGAGCTTGTGCCTTTTCAACTGACACCGGCCTCGGGTCATTCGCCACAGATTCCTGATTATTCAAACCATTTGTGAACCTTTTTTGAACCGCTGTTTTGTGCTGGTGTCTTCTGAGGGCATAGTCGACGCCACATGACTGGCTGTCTGCGTGTGCGCATGTTTTCATGGTATGCAGTCCCCGGGTGATGTTACATCGGGAGTTTCTGCCTTTTCAACTGACACCGTCCCCGGCCATTTCAGACAGTTCCTGATGGTTCAAACTATTTGTGAATTGCTGTTCCATCTGTGAACCTTTTGCAAACTGCTGGATGGTGCTGATGTCTTCTGAGGCATCATTCACCGCACTGACCTGCCTGTGTGCATGTTTTCATGGTATGCAGACTCCTGGAGATGTTACATTGCGAGCTTGTGCCTTTTCAACTGACACTGGCCTCGGGTCATTTGCCACAGTGCCTCTAGCGAAACATATATCAGGTAAGAGGTCATGTACAATAGGACGTAAAAGCGAAAACAGAGAGTGAGTGCTTGACAGGGTTTCATCTGGGCTTATCCTTTGTTGGTCTCATTAAATTTCTTATCAGGTGTGGAGAGTACCATTCTAGATGGTAAGGTATCCACTGTAACTTCTTTCTCTCTAAATAGCATCAGTCCTTAATGCTATTTGAGAAAGAGAGGTTAACTAGTTCTAGTGGATACCTCACCATCTAGAATGGTGCTCTCCACACCCGATAAGAAATTTGATGAGACCAACAAAGGATCAAACCAGACAAAACCCTGTCAAGTGATTATACTGTCTGTTTTATCTTTTATGTCCAGCTTATGCAGCCGGAAGCGCACAATCAGTTGGTATGTAACTTACGGTAGCTATATACACACTGCAGCTATGCATGCCAGCTGTCGTCTTAACATTGAGTGGGCCAGGGAAGAAGCTGCTTGATGGTGTGGCTAGCCGGAGTCCACAGACGAGTCCCACCGGCTGGCACATGTAACACATTCAGCTGTGTACGGCACACACAGATCAATTCAGATGCGTAAGCAGAGGTATGGAAACTTGAAGGACAAGAATACCTACAAGTATTATAATCATACGTACATAGCCTGTAACATACAAACAAAAATATGAGGCACTGGGCAGCATAACACTCTGAGTTACGACTCCGCTTACAAATGGTGTGCTGCTGTTTGCCTTCTATGTGCGCAGATAGAAACTTCGTAGCCGGTACAACTCTGAAACTGTGCGCTGTAGCATTGTGGTAGTGCAGCATAACACTCTGAGCTATTACTCCGCATAAATGAAATGCTGTGTTTCTGCTGTTTACTTTCAGGCAAGAGGGCGGAAGTTGGTGTGAGATACAGCTCACCCATCTGGACTGCAGGCGCAGTGATGCAGCCAGCAACAAACACGTTGTCACATCTGTGGCTCTGCCGGCGGAATCAGGGCATGACGTGTGAGTAGGATGGCAAAACGTGCTGTTTCATACATTGTTTTGTTTCTGTATAATGCTGTTTTAATGAAGCTCACCGACTTGGACAGCACCTGCTGCTATGCAACCAGCAACAAACACGTTGTCACATCTGTGGCCTGCCGGCGGAACCAGGGCATGACGTGTGAGTAGTCCATCTGCCTAGATTTGATGTCTGTGATATTGCTTGGTTTTGATAGAAGAAACCCCTTTCATATGATACTCACTGACTTGGACAGCAGGCGCTGCCATGCGATCAGCAACAAACAAGTTGTCACATTTGTAGCTCTCCGGACGCAAGCAGGGATGTGACATGTAATCTTTATGGATGCGTATGTTGGGGTTGATAGCCAAAGCATGCTGATAGGGGCAAAACAAAGTGTGGCTCTGCCGGCGGAATCAGGGCATGACATGTGAGTAGGCCGTCTGGCTGCATTTGATGTCTTTGATGTTGATTTGTTTCTGTTTATATGTCTTTTATGTTTAGCTGACCGACTTCAAACTCACCAAGTTAGACAGCAGGTACAGTGATGCGACAGCAGCCAAAACCTGTCACATTTGTGGTTCTCCGGATGCAAGCAGGGATGTGACATGTAGTATTGATGGATGCATATGTTGGGTTTGATAGCCAAAGCATGCTGATACAGATGAAAACAATTGGGGTCGAAAATTCACGGCGAGGAAAGGCGTCGGAAGTGCACTGGAGGGGACCCACTGGCATCCAAGATCGCTACAAGCACTTTGCAGGTTTGATCTGCTGACTGCTTCAAGAAAACACTGAGTGCTGAGATCACAGCCGCAACCTTGTGTTGTGTTTGCAGTTGGCATACAGATGCGACCAGAGCTGTATGTACATGACATTAAAGAGGCACTGGCACGCTTGCCCAGCAGCAGCAGCTCCAACAAGCAGTAAATCTAGTGCTGGATACAATCAGAAATATTCTGTCTTTTGAAGCCTGGAACTCACGCTACAAGCACTTTGTAAACTATCATGTGTCAACTACCTTTTTAGTAACAAACTTTGTGCTGACTTTACGGCTGCAACCTGTTTGTTTTGTTTGCAGTTGGCATACAGATGCGACCAGAGCTGTATGTACATGACATTAAAGAGGCACTGGCACGCTTGCCGAGCAGCAGCAGCTCAACAAGCAGTGAATGTAGCGCTGCACACAAACAAGTTTCAGCGCTAGGGGGCTGCAAACCATGGCACAAGCAGTTTGCAACTGTTTACTTGTCAGAATATCAAACCGGATTTGAGCAGTGAATGTTGCTGACGTTACGGCTGCAACAAGTTTTTTGCTTGCAGTTGGCATACAGATGCGACCAGAGCCGTCTGTACATGACATCAGCGGGAGCTTCCAAGAGGCGCTGGCACGCTTGCCCAGCAGCAGCAGCTACACAAGCAGCGACTTGTGCGCTGGATACAATCAGAAATATCTTGTCTTTTGAAGCCTGGAACTCACGCTACAAGCACTTTGCAAACTATTGTGCGTCAACTGCCTTTCGCGTATCAGAATCTGTGCTGACTTTACGGCTGCAACCTGTTTGTTTTGTTTGCAGTGGGCATACAGATGCGAGCAGATGACATCAATGGGAGCTTCCAAGAGGCACTGGGCACGCTTGCCCAGCAGCAGCAGCTCAGCAACCACTGACTGTGGCCCTAGCATCCTGATTTTCACGCTACAAGCACTTTCCAATCCTCTAAGTGTCAGCTGCTTTTGCAAATAAAAATCTGTGCTGACTTTACGGCTGCAGTGGGCATACAGATGCGACCAGAGCTGTCTGTACATGACATCAATGGGAGCTTCCAAGAGGCGCTGGCACGCTTGCCCAGCAGCAGCAGCTCAACAACCAGTGACTGTAACGCTGTGCACAAAGAGATTCTGGCTTTTGGAGCCTGGATCTGATGCTACACGCAGTTTGCATTCTTCCAAGTGTCAACTGCTTGCTTGAATGAACATATCAACAACTGCTGACTTTACGGCTGCAACCCTTTGTTTGCTTGCAGTGGGCGTACGCTTGCCCAGCAGCAGCAGCAGCTCAACAAGCAGTGACTTGAGCGCTGCAAACTGACAGACTTCTGGTTGTAACAGCCTGGAACTCACGCTACAAGCAACTCGCAACTTTCTGAGTGTCAACTGCTTTATGAATGTAGAAACAGTGCTGACTACACGGCTGCAACCTTGTGATTTGTTTGCAGTGGGCTTACAGATGCGACCAGAGTTGTCTGTTCATGACATCATTGGAAGTTTCCAAGAGGCACTAGCACGCTTGCCAACACATCAGCTCAACCACCAGTGGCTGTAGCGCTGCAAACAAAGAGGTGGTGGCTTTTGGAGCCTGGAACTGATGCTGCAGTTTGCAGTCTTCCAAGTGTCAACTGCTTTATGAATGTGAAAACAGTGCTGACTACACGGCTGCAATCTTGTGATTTGTTTCAGTTGGCATACAGATGCGACCAGAGTTGTCTGTTCATGACATCAACGGGAGCTTCCAAGAGGCACTAGCACGCTTGCCAACAGCATCAGCTCAACCACCAGTGGCTGTAGCCCTGCACACAAGATAAAAATATGGGGCTAGCAGCCTAGACGTTGTGTTACAAGCAGCTTGCATGTTATGTGTCAACTGCCTTTCGTGTATCAAAATCAGTGCTGACTTATTGGCTGCAACGTGTTGCTTGCTGCAGTTGGCATACAGATGCGACCAAAGCTGTCTGTTCATGACATCAACGGAAGCTTCCAAGAGGCACTGGCACGCTTGCCAAGCAGCAGCAGCAGCAGCAGCTCAACAACCAGTGGCGATAGCGGCGATGTGGGCCGGTGGCTGAGAAATGTGACGAGCATAGCACTGAGTTACAGTCCTGAGGGACGAACAAGGGCAGGTACGTGAGGGACGCACAATGACACAGGCCTACTCATTGGGCTCGTCTCTGCTGAATCAATGACAGCAGCGATGTGGGCCTGTGGCTGGGAAATGTGACGAGCATCGCGTTGAGTTACAGTCCTGAGAAACGAACGAGGGCAGGTATGCACACGCCCATATTGTTGCCCCGTTTGTAGCAAACTATCTTGGTTCGTGATCTGTAAGCCAAGATTACCGTGGCTTGATACAATACGACATTGATGCGGTGCAGTGGCAACGAACCGCGAAAAACATTGCCTTGAGCTGCAGCCCTGAGGGCCGAACACAGGCAAGTGTGCACGCGCTATGTATCTCAGAGATGTCTCAGTTTAGGGTTTGGGTTTAGGGGTTTAGGGGTCTCAGTTTATAATCGGGCCTGTTCGTGTTGCGCCCCTCACAGCTGCTGATAGATATTTATAAGATGACCGGGCATGCAATGCACAGCAGAGCTTGATGCATGCATGCACAGCTAGCTCAGGGCCGTGCAACATATGGCGTGTCGGCGGGTACGCCCTAGTGCACATTATTGCGCACTTCCTGTGATGGACAACCCGGTGGCTCCTTGTATGTAGAATGCAGCAACCTGCTTGGCATTCTTTGTTGCATTGTTTGGTTCAAGCTGGGCTAAACTTCACAGTCCAGCTACTGGTACATCACCACTGCAATCCGTTTCGTTTCATTTCGTTTTGTTTTGTTACATGGGAGAGCTACTCCGCTCATAAAGCCACGCTACAGGGCCACCCCGGCCGATATACGTGACCTGGCATCCAGAACCAATGATGCCACCTCATGCAAATGCCACCACGTTCTGACGGATGCCAGCTGGTTCATGCTTGCCATCATGATGGCAAGTGCTGGCCCGGGCTGCCACCCCCAGTATGAGCTGCTGCCCCCTCTCTGACCGCGTGCTAGTATTGTGCCAATTCTCCCGGAGAGGAGGAGCTGGCAATATGCAGATTGTAGCTTGCACAGGACTATCGCAATCGACTCAGATTGGGTGGCATATTGATGAATCAGCATAGGTATGCTGTTCACAGAAGACTAGCGCGTCATAGGGCCACTGTTACGTGTTGCTAGTGCTGTGCTGCACAACAGTAGACCACGAGGGGCTCTCCCCAGCAGCCCATGCGGCCTGGGAAAACGGCCAGTTGGATCGCCATATTTTAAATGGATGGCCAAAGAGCCGTGTGGCGCCATACTGGTGCGTATCTATCGCAGCTGCGGCTGCTTTGCGGAAAGGATGGAGTCGAATATGCGCGCCGCAGTGTACTGAGCTGCTGTGTCACCCGGTAAGCTAGTTGTCCGCTGTAAAAGCTGCAAATAGGCGGTGTAATCATCCAAAACGCGAAAAAATCGCCGGAAGGTCCCAGAAGTGTCAAATACACGGTTTAGCAAGCCCAATCTGACGTGGCCTGCCATCCAGCGCGCTTGGTAGCGTGCACCGCCCCTTGTAGCTCAGTGGTAGAGCGGGAGACTGTAGTGGGTTCACTGATATCTCTAGGTCACTGGTTCGATCCCGGTCGAGGGGAAGATGGTACGGTTTTGGTTCTACGGCTGTCAGGTATGGCATATTGCTGTATCTTTGACAACAGCTGATGCACCCGCAGAATATCTGCTGGCCATTATTATGTTTGCATCAGCAGGTTTACGTGTGGCGCCTCTGCTCTTCTGAGCAAACCACATGCATCTTTCTAAGACCAATGCTGCTGCTTTGCTGCTGATGCTGCTGCTACCACACTGTTCACTGCTGCCATGGAGATGCATTCTTTATTTGTTAGGCTGTCAGGTCCGCCAATCCGGCTGCAAAGTTTGGCAACATCTGATGCAACCACAGAACATTTGCTGGCCATCTTTGTCTTGCGTGGAGCGCCTGTGCTCAACTAGTCAAGTGCAGGTCCAGGCTTGTCAATCAGTAAGATCAGTGCTGCTGCTGCTGCCGCTACTGCTGCTGCAGGCCAACACTCCTTCACTGCTGCCATGGAGATGCAAGAAGGCAAGGACTTCATCATATCATTCTTTCAGGTGGGTATGTCAAACATCCATCAACAGCAGCTTCCAAACCTTTCAGACCAGACCGCAAACACCTCCTGTCTGGAGGTTGTCAAGAGGGCGTCTAGAGGCTGTGATGGCGTGCATGACACCGCCCCTAGTATGTGGAGTGTCCATAGACAGCAGCATTGATATCTTTCTGACCAGGCCGCAAACACCTCCTGTCCAGAGGTTGTCGAGAGGGCGTCGAGAGGCTGTGATGGCGTGCATGATACCGCCCCTGGGTGGGTATGTGGAGTGTCCATAGACAGCAGCATTGAAACATTCTAGACACGGCCTCAGGCACCACCTGTCTACAGCTTGTCTAGAAGTTGATGTTGGTTTGCTCAGTACTGCCCCTGGGGACACTGTCATGCTGCGTAATGTATCCGATGGCTGGACCCTCCTGTTTCATTACAACAGCAGCATTGGCCAATACATGCGTTGGCCCCGTTTGTTACTGTTTGCAGCATACAGCCGCCGTGCGGCAAGTGTTCAACCCTATGGAGAAGGATGACATAATCGGCATCACAAACTATATTGACCTTGGATTACAGTGTCACGTTCCACTGGCAGCAGCTGCTGCCAGCGACCACAAAGCGGCAGCAGCAGTAGCAGGGGGCGCAGCTGATTCTACGCAAGCTGGCCTAAGGCTTGCGGGAGCGTGGCAAGTTAACAAGAATGTATACCTGAAGGGCCGGTTAGGTGGTGATAGTGTTGCTGTGATGGCGGCCTTCAAGAGTTGGTTCCAGCCGAGTATAGCACTGGCAGCCGCGGTAGAGTACAGCTTTGCAACTGGAAAGACACGCTCTGGCCTTACAGTACAGGCAAGTAAAACTTTGGTTCAAACGGCGTTTGCAAGTGTTTATGCAGGGATTGGCCGTTGTTTGTGGGGTAAATTTCAGCATATAATGGTGACAATGTTGTGTGAAGGTGGCATTTGAATGCAGCCCAAATTGATTACAACCATACATAGCACTGGCAGTGGCAGTACATGGTATCTGGTATGCACTTGCCTGTACTGTGAGGCCAGAGTGTGTCTTGACAGGTACAAAGCGGTATTTGCAACTGGCAAGACTCGTTCTGGTCTCACAGTCACAGGCAATGCATACTAGATACCGCATGAATCACAACCTAATCAATCTGTTATGGCACTGATGAACGGTGGAGAGATTGTGGCTGGGAGTTTCAGCCAAGTATTGCACTGGCAGCGGCGGTGGAGTACAGCTTTGCAACTGGCAAGACACGCTCTGGCCTCACAGTCACAGGCAAGAGCATACTAGGTTGTCACATGACTAGATAACTGTTTATTGAAGGGCCGATTGGGTGGTGATAGTGTGGCTGTGATGGTGGCGTTCTAAAGCTGGTTTCAGCCGAGTATTGCACTGGCAGCGGCGGTAGAGTACAGCTTTGCAACAGGGAAGACACGCGCTGACCTTACCGTGCAGGCAAGTGTATACTAGGTTACCATCAATTGCATTTCAAACTGTCACAAAACTGGATATGTGTGGCGGGGATGCCTTGGCGCATGGAAAACTGCTAGCAGAGCATCACCGTTGAAAGGAGGTGCTAAGTTGCTGCAGGGGAACTCCAGCCTGACCGAATAACTTGTCAAACACGGTGTCTGCTGCTGCGCCGGCATGCCTGCCAGGTTTGTTTTCTGCAGGATTTAGAGCTTGTCATGCCACAAATTGGTGACATAACATGCGTTATCATTGCTGTAACCAATCACAGGTTGAGAACTTTGGGCGGTTGAGGTACGAACGTTCAAGGGATGCCTTGGCACATGGAATTCTGCCAACATACAGTCTAGGCACAGGGCAAAGGCATCTGTCACCAAGCTTGCCATGCCACAGGTCATTGACATGTGTTACCATTGCTGTAACCAATCACAGGTTGAGAACTTTGGGCGGATGAGGTATGAGCGATCAAGGGATGCCTTGGCACATGGGAAAATTCTGACTCAGCGCCATGAAGCAACTAACGCTGAAATTGCAATGGCAGAGGGAGATAGGCCTTTGGTGAGTTTGTCAGATAGCAGATAGCAGTTGCTGGATATCTCTTTGGTGTTTAGGCGCAGCAATCATGTTAGCTCCTCATATGGTGTTACTGGGTCAGAGCAACGCACGCTGAGATTGCAATGGCAGAGGGAGACAGACCCTGGTGAGTCCATCCTTCAGCAGATAACAACTGCTGGATATCATTCCGGTGTTCAGGCGCAACAATCATGTTTGCTTTTTAAGTATCAAAATGCTATTCTAGAGTCAGAGCAACGAATGCTGAGATTGCCATGGCTGAGGGAGACAGACCTCTGGTGAGTTTGTCAGACAGCAGATAGCAGTTGCTGGATATCTCTTTGGTGTTTAGGCGCGGCAATCATGTTAGCTCCTCATATGGTGTTACTGGGTCAGAGAAACCAATGCTGAGATTGCAATGGCAGAGGGAGACAGACCCTGGTGAGTCCATCCTTCAGCAGATAACAACTGCTGGATATCATTCCGGTGTTCAGGCGCAACAATCATGTTTGCTTTCCTAAGTGTCAAAATGCTATTCTAGAGTCAGAGCAACCAATGCTGAGATTGCCATGGCTGAGGGAGACAGACCTTTGGTGAGTGCATTATTGATCAGCCTGTGTTCTGGTGAACTCTACCAATAGTGTTGCAATTACGCAAGCATGGCCTTCCTGCTGTTGCCTCTACCTAGTAAGGGCATAACAAGCTACTACATAGTATGCACTTTGGGGACTGCAAGCTGAACGTCGCAAAAAGCCGTCTTAAGCAGTACGGCCTGCCGGCCAATCTGCCGACTATCAGATACCCGCTGACAAGTTCAGGGTTCTGATCTATCCAGGCTGTCGTTTAGCCTGTCGTCTGCTTGTACTGACTGTAGGTTGGCCGCCGAGCAGCTGACGAAGATTTCAACCTGCCAGAACCTGTCAGTACTTCCTATTTGTAAGCAGCAGCCGCAGCAGCCGCAGCAGAAGTGGTGGCAGAGTGATGATCGCAGTCTGTGGCAACAAAACAAAGGACGGCAACAGTAGAAGTCTTTTGAGTTGATTGAGGCCAAGGAGATTGCGTTCAGGTCTTATTAGAGGGCTTAACCACCAGCATCTGTGTATAGTGTTGGCCTGTGCACAGCCGCAGCAACTATGCCAGATGCGGCTGTCTCACCGGCGCCTGGTACCAGGCCACAGGTGAAGCTGCCAGCAGCACCAGCGGGACTGGCAGCAGTAATGACATGGGCAGCAGTAGTGGTGTGGCAACAGGCTTGGAACAGCAGCAGCAGTAGGAGTAGCAACTACCACATCGCTTTGATAGCAGCAAATGTGTAAGTACACATTGTTATAACAGCATCAATCTCATGCTGTTGTTTGCAATAGCAGGTCTGGGTAGCCACCCGTGGTTGAACCTGACTATGTGTATAAGCCTATGATACAACCATTGAAACCAACAAAGTTGAAGACCCTGTTTTGGAGAGTGATGTTTGGTACAGCTTGCAATGTACTTATGATATGCATATGCGACCATCTTGCCAGGTTTTGCTCTTGGCCGAGTTACTACTGATACACGCTTGCCGATCGTCCAAGGTCCCTCCCTGTGAAACAGCCCCTGGTTCAGGCTGCTGCTCCTACGTCTGCCCGTCTGTGCCATAGCCCTGGTAGTGGCAACATATATCGCATATTTGAGCGACCCAGGCAGCATGAGAAAGCCTGAATGTGAAACAGTATACTACACTCGACGACCAGTTGCGGCTTGTAGCAGCCTCATCAGGTCAGGTGATAATTAGACAAGGGTGAGACCATGTACCCTGGCCAGCTCTGCTGGAGCGAGTGTGATGACGGTTAGCATACCCACCTGTGGCACTAGCAGACCTCTGATGTGCTCAAGTGGTGTACATATATGCTCAGGTGGCTGTATGCAGTGCCAACAACCATGCTCAGTGAGCTCAAAGGCATACATGAATGAGCCTGACCCAAAACCCATTCTAGGAGTATGCAACAATCACCCATAAACACAGTTCAGCACATCTGAACTGATATGCGGCCTCTCATCTCAAATCGGCCATCCAGCAATACAGACACAAGTGGTTGGCGCGTCTGTCATTTTCGTTAGGCACGACTGCTCAACAACTCATCAGTCTTGACCAAGACGACAAGAATGGTCAACGCAAGTTTTCAGCTGGTGCAATGGATAACCGCAATCAAGCAGTCGCTGCATAAATAAGACCTTCATAAGCTCAAGTCGGCTGCTAAGGCATTAGTGACAGAGCAACACTGTACTTCCAAAGAAAGACGGCCTTTTCAAAGCCCTTCACAACACCACATCTGTCAAATCAACGTCATGCAATGTACATACACTGGTTGTGAAGCTTTTGCTGCTGCAATCTGCTCTGGTAACTGTGTCTACGCAACTGGTCCCTGCAACCGGAGACCACCATCCCAGGCCCGGTTGTTCAGTGCTACCTGAGAGTGCCAGTCGGACTCCCAAGGCCGATGTCAAAGCAGCAGGCGCACTGACGGCTCAACTGCCACTGCTGCACACTGTACACTGCTGAGCCACCTGATCTTGTTCCACTGCATGGCTAAGCACTATGGGATGAACAGAGCCTTTGAAACATATTAACCAAGAAACAGAACAAGAGCAGGTGTTGCTTCAACACCCCTAAGGTGTTGACGGCCTATATGGTATCACCAGTGTGGGCGAACCAAACCTAACTCCACACAATTTGCCCTACACAAAGAATCCAACACAAACGCAGTACAAACATCATTCAAATGATGGCCATTAAGCTGTGTTGACGATCTAAGTCTTCTTAAGAACCTGAACGTGTATGTAGAGACCTTATCAGGCAGAACGCATGGTTCGCCGCCAGCTGACCCTGATTCATGTTTTGGCAACTGCACAACAACAGAGCTCACCAAGCTACCACAAATGTCATCTCCAATCCTGCGACCGGAGACCACCATCCCAGGCCCCGTTGCCCAGTGCTACCTGAGAGTGCCAGTCGGACTCCCAAGGCCGATGTCAAAGCAGCAGGCGCACTGACGGCTCAACTGCCACTGCTGCACACTGTACACTGCTGAGTGATCTGATCTTGTTCCAGTGCATGGCTAAACACTAAGGGATGAACAGAGCCTCTAAAACATATTAACCAAGAAACAGAACAAGAGCAGGTGTTGCTTCAACACCCCTAAGGTGTTGACGGCCTATATGGTATCACCAGTGTGGGCGAACCAAACCTAACTCCACACAATTTGCCCTACACAAGCAAACCAACACAATCGCAGTACAAACATCATTCAAACGATGGTCATTGAGCTGTGTTGACGATCTAAGTCTTCCAAGAACCTGAACGTGTACGTGGAAACCTTATCAGGCAGAACGCATGTTTCGCCAGCTGACCCTGATTCATGTTTTTGCAACTGCACAACAACAGAGCTCACCAAGCAACCACAAATGCTATCTGCAATCCTACGGCTCTACAACCTTCAAGGTGTTTTTTCCTGCTGAGTACTCAAATAAAACCAAGGTGGGTACAGCATTGGTAAAGCCAGCGCCATCATCTGTCTTATGGCATCAGCTGCGTCCAAAGTCGATGACAAATCAGTGTTAACAAAAGTGCTGAGTACTGTGGATACTATCTAGGCTAGCCTGCTCTGCTGCCGTTCCAACACCTGCTGACTAAGCTGAATCAGCAGCATACATGTGTGGACCTATCTGTACAGATTCTAGCAGTATAACTTCCCACTCTTCAAATTCAAAGGGGAATGGTATCGCCGTTTGGCAGCGCAAACCACTACATGTTGAAGTCTGGAAAGCGCTTCTCAACAGACAATGCAGTACGCAGTGGTTTGTGGCAGTACTGCCATCAAATAAACGTATCATGGGCTATTAAAGAAACCTTCTGAGGAGGACAAAGTTGATTGCATGTCATCATGCCGCCCTTAGGCTGCATACGCCCACTTGATAGAGTGCCAGTGAATGTCAGAACCCTAATTGGTGTAGCTGACATACACCCTGATTGGTGTTCTTGCAATGGCTCGCCTGATCATCATCCACACTTGGTGTCTGTTATAAGCCAGCGCTTAACAAGCCTAGGCTTCCCCTCTTTCCATCAGGCCTGCTGGGCTTTTCAAGGCGTTATCTCACATCTGCAAGGCTTGCATTGTGATCTGGCTGAACCATGTTGATTGGCACCTGTCAGATGTCAACCTGCAAATTACACAAGCCCACGCTTTGGCTATGACACATAATGTGCTGCACGGAACCTAGATCCGGCACATAACATTTCTGCTTACAATTGTGATAGAAGCAAGCCCCGGACAGTGTTCACTTGCTCTAAGAGTGGAGACCAAACCATGCTGCAAAGCGTGCACGCAGTTTTGGGATGTTTAGGCACATCGTGCATGATAGTGCGCTGCCTTCTTGGCTAGAACCCTTGCAGAATTGGCGAATCGCTCACCCGAAAGGCGCATCTGTGATCGTCCTGAGCGCCCCAATATCTGCCAAACGTATCCGGCAAGGTGTTGTCGATCGTCGGATCCATCTCGCAGACCGGGGCGTTCTCCCAGACCACGCTTAGCGTCTCAATCGGCAGATGCCCGTCCGCGACCGACGATCCATGCTTCGAACCCCTGAACGCACAGCTGATTTTGTTCTCCCATCCCCACAGGTTCTTCCCCGAGTCGTACACCGAATTTGTACCGTCCGGAGTCCCGGAGCACGCGGGCGCGGACTGCCACGTCAGCCGCGAATTTTGCTGCGAATTTGGAATGGCCAACCCTGTCGACTGCGAATATTGCTCTGAAGTTTGGCGCGGGGACTTGAACAGGCACGACGAGCCCTGCATCCAGCCCCATAGATGGCCCTGTGAGTCTGAGATGCTGTTGCTGCTGCTGGGCGAGAAGTAACATATCTGAGCTGTGTTATAACGCTTAGGGTCTAACTGGTTCGCTGGAAAGACAGCTGGCAGCGGTTGTTCAAACTCTGCTGCTGCTGCTGCTGTCGCTGGTGCTGCCTGATTGTCTGCAACTGCGTGTATCCCAATACGGTTTATGGCTTTGCTGCTGCTGCTGGCAGTGCTGCCCGCAGCAGCAGGGTTCAGGGTTCCAGCATCAGCTGGATAGTAGAGCTGGTCTGCTGCTGTTGCTGCCGCTGCTGCAGACGTATGATGATCCAGCTCCTGGTGCTGCTGCTGCTGCTGCTTGTTAGGTCCGCCAACCTTGCTATCAAGCTTAGCAGCGTTGCCACCCGTTTGCTGCTGCTGCTGATTGGCAGCAGCAGCACCAGTCTTGCCCTTCAACGGCCCCACAAATGGCTCCACAACCGCCTCCGCTGCTGTTGCCCGTGCAGCAGCAGCAGCCTTCAATGCTTTCTGGGACTTTAGCTTCTCAGCAAATGCCGAGTTTGGCTCAGGAAGAGGAACAGTCGGAACCACTTCAGGTTTGACCGTTCGTTTGCTCTGTATGGAAAACATCGCTGGGGCCGTTGCAGGGGCAGCAGCAGCAGCAGCAGTGCCTGACGGTTGCGCCTCCCATGACAACCATATATTAGTCACTGGATCGGCACTGTATTGACTAGACTCATCGGCGCTGCTGCTGCTGCTGCCGTCTTGCACTAGCACCGGTGGTGCAAAGGTCTGTTTGGCCTTTGGGGCGGGCGGCGGCTTGCTGCTGCTGCTGGCAGCCGCCGGCGGCCAGGTTGCTGGCCATGACGACTCGATGTTCCAGGAGTCTATGTCAGCCTCATGGTCATCTGAGTCAGCAGCAACTGGCTCCTGGGTGGCTGTTATTTTCAGCTGAGAGCCCTTGCTGCTGCTGCTGCTGCTAGGGCTGGGGGCAGCAGCAGCAGCTGCTGCTGCTGGTGTCGGTGCTGCTGCTGCTGGAGACTTTTGCACTGCTGCTGCAGACGGGGATCGCGGTGGAACAGATGGCTTGGGTTTTGGTGCTGCAGTGCTGGCTTGCTCGGCGCCGCTGCTGCTGCCACCGCTGTTGCTGCTGCCGCCGCCGCTGCTGCTGCCAGAAGCCAAAGGCACAGTCAGCAACCTACTCAGAGGTTTTGCGAGAATAGCAGCCGACTCATTCTCAATCATGTGGATTACATAATCCTGCCGCTCCTTGCTGCTGCCCGCTGCTGCTGCTGCCAATGTAAAGCTCGTACTGATATCCACCGCCGTACTCCGACCGGTCAAACTTTGACCAGCATTGTTTGACCGGGACTTTGACCGGGGGTTTGGCGTTTGACCAGTCAAAGCTGATGCTGCTTTGATGTGATCTAAGAGCTGTTGATCAGTGGTTGCTAGCAGCTGCCGACTGTTTTTGCTGCTGCTGCTGCTGCTGCTGCTGCCACGGGGGGTGGCCATGACCATAGATCCGTTACATGAGATACTATCAATCGTGAAATCTGCCGTGCTCAGGTTTAGTGCTGTTGAGTAAGCCCTGATGAATGTATCTTGGTATTCATCAATGCCCTGCATAAGTAAACACAAAATAACGTTGCTTGTTATGGCCAAAAATCATGGGATGCGGCAACCAACGAGCTGGTATTGCATACTTCAGATGCTAACCATGAAGCGGCAGCAGCATCCACACCCAGCGCAATAACCAGTCACTACGAAGGTTGCCCCTCAAGGGCTGGAGAGTTCATCATCCTTGTATGTAACAACTGCTGTGCTTACTACTAGTAGTCAGTAGTGCCTACTATTAGTAATCAGCTTGTCGCAAGCCTGGTCCAGGCCCCTACAGGAGTGCCCCGAACAACCTGTTTGCCAGATTGGGCCCCCGCAGATAGGTCAGCAAACAGCTAAAAAGGCACACAGCCATTGATAAACCCTATATCTCATACAAAGAACATATGATCAATAAACCTCACCGATTGCGATCCAAACCAAGTCCCGCAGTTTGCATCTGCATTCGCCATAGCCTGTATATCCACATCAAAGTTTAGCCCTGCTGCTGCCACTGCTGCTGGGCCTGCTTT
>NSMO01000249.1:0-28253 GCA_002588565.1 Coelastrella sp. UTEX B 3026
GTCAGTCTCAGTCCTGCTGCGTTTAGCTTCTGAAAGCACTGAAGCGGGCGCAGCAGTACCTTGAAAAGGCCGCTTCACACCACTGCTAGCCCCCGCCGCCGCCGCCGCCGCCGCTGCTGCTGCTGGAGCTATAGCAGGGCCTGATTTTGCCCCCTGCTGCTGCTGCTGTTGGCCGGGAGGTGGTCTCTCGTCGTCACTGGCTGGATTACTCTGGCACAGTACAATCGTGTCAATGCCGATCTGCAGGGAACACATATGCGCAACAGCAGGATGTTTTGCAACAGATTATGTAAACCATTTTGGCAGCGCGTATGTGGCAGGAAATCGAAAACTGTCATATCTTGCACCCCCAAAAAGCTCACATGCACTTCATACCATCTGGGGCACCAACAGTGCAGGTTTGCGCTTTCAGATAGTACCAATCTTGCATACAGCGGCGGCCCTGGATCCCAAACCTAGATCTGTACTCCACCACAAATCTAGCCTTACCACCAAGTGTGGCAGCAGCTCCCGCCGAGGTGGTAATATCAGGCTCAACTGCTGCTGTAGAATCTTTCGGACTGCCACCACCTTGCTGTCTGCCTCTGCACCAGGCCTTGCAAGATCAGCGGCCAAACTGCTGATGTCTTGGAACTCTAGCAGTAGCACTGCATGACAGGAAAGAAACAAGGGTACATGAATTGCTGTCTTATTTTGGTATGTGTCTGCTTATTTGGTAGTATTTGGTAGGGGCCTGTCAGCGATTATTGTGATCAGCAGTTTATGACTTTTGAGAGTCTAGGTCATGCAACATAGAATGATTATGCTTGCTATGAGGCAAGATGATTGTATCTGTTGTGCTACATCGCTGCATGTGTAAGAAAATACAATCCAGTGCATGGCATTCAAGGCACTAGTCACCAAATTCACTGTGACCATTTGTGCCACATGTTAGCTGAACTGCCGCCTGGCATGATATCGGGTTGGGCAAGCACCAAGAGCTGGACATGAGCAACCACAGGAGCGCAATAGACGCATCGTTTGATAGACCCACAGCGAACCGATTGAAACAACGAACTTACAGTCGTGGGCAGGGGCCAGATTCTGCCTGCCGTGTCGAACACACACGTCCAGCAAGTCACATGCCTCCCTCCATAACTCAGCATCTCGCTGTTGCTGCTGCTCTGGCTGCCGCTGCTCTGGCTGCTGCTGCTGCTTTGGCTGCTGCTGCTCTGACTGCTGCTGCTCTGACTGCTCTGACTGCTGCTGCTGCTGCTCTGGCTGCTGCTGCTGGTTTGCTGTATGCAGATCAGGCAGAACCTGTTGCAGTGTTGTGGGCTGCTGTACTGTAACAGCTGCAGCAGCAGGCTGTGGGTGCTGCTGCGGCTGCGGCTGCTGAGACGGCCCCTGGGGTGTCTGCGTGACCTCTGGTGCAGACTGCTGCCCTGAAACAGGTAATACAGCAGACTGCAACTTCTGCTGCTGCTGCTGGCTGGCTTGGGACAACTGAGGACTGGACGGTGATTTCTGCTGCTGCTGGCGTTGATGATCTGCTTGAGGCAGCAACGCTGCCGCTGCTGTCTCTGCTGCCTGCTGCTGGTTGATCAGAGCTAGCCCTGACACCGTGTCCTGTGCCTGCTGCTGCTGCTGCTGCTGAGCAGGCAATGGCTGTTGCTGCAAGGATTCCAACTGTGATAAGAACCCCGAAAAAGTCATGTACCGCTGCTGCTTCTGCTGTAACGGTACAGAGTTGGCTCCAGTAGCAGCAGCAGCAGCCGGCATCAAGTCATTTGGCTTGAGAGCAGCAATTTGTGGCTGCTGCTGCTGCAAGACTTGCTGTTGCTGCAAGGATTCCAACTGTGATAAGAACCCTGAAAAAGTCATATAACGCTGCTGCTTCTGCTGTAACGGTACAGAGTTGGCTCCAGTAGCAGCAGCAGCAGCCAGCATCAAGTCATTTGGCTTGAGAGCAGCAATCTGTTGCTGCTGCTGCTGGGGTAGAGGGGCAGCACCAGTCACGCCAGTAGGCTGGGGTGCTGCTGGGCTTGTCAACTGCTGCTGCTGCTGCTGCTGCGGTCTGGCAGCAGATGCAGCCTGCCTCAATGCACCACCAGGCTGTTGCTCTTGCTGCTGTTGCTTGTGCTGTGCTGCAGCAGCAGCACTGACCACACCTGCCGGTGTAGAGTTGGACGGTCGTACCACATCGCGCTGCTGCTGCTGCTGCTGCTGCTGTAACGCTGCTGTAGCAGCAGCATTGCTTGTTGCTGGCATTGACATAGACTGTCGTACCCCATCACGTTGCTGCTGCTGTAAGGCTGCAAGGCTGGGCACTCCAGTTGGCATGGACATGGTTGGCCTGAGCCCACCATTCTGCTGCTCCTGTAGCGCCGTCGCTGCTGCAACAGCAGCACCAGAGGTTCCAGCTGGCTTGGCCATAGCGGGTCTCAATTCACTACGAGGCTGCTGCTGCTGATGCAGCACTGCTGCGATAGCACTAGCAGGCCATGACAGAGTTGGCCTGAGACTGCTGTCAGGCTGCTGCTGGAGTGCAGCAACAGCAGCAGGTGTGCCAACAGGCCCAGACATAGTTTGCCTCAATGCACTGCCAGGCTGTTGCTGCTGCTGCACTGCTGCTGTAGCAGCAGCACCGGCAGCAGCGCCAGGTGTCTCAGCAGGCAGAGACGTTGAGGGCCTCAATGCATGATCAGGCTGCTGCTGCTGCTGCGATGCTGCTGCAGCAGCAGCAGCACCAGCAGTCCCAGCAGCCACAGAAGCAGTCGGCTTGGGAGTGATGCTAGTCTGCTGCTGCTGGCTATGTAATGCTGCTGCAGCAGCACCAGGCGTCCCAGCAGGCATAGGCATCGGCGGTCTCAGCCCACCAGGCTGCTGCTGCTGGTGTGTTGCAGCAGCAGCAGCAGCAGCACTCGCAGCAGCACTGGGCGTGCCAGCAGGCAGTGATACAGACGGCCTGAGTCCACCACTCGGCTGCCGCTGTAGGGCTGCCGCTGCTGCTGCTGCTGCACCAGCAGCAGCACTAGATGTTCCAGCAGGCATCGACATAGACGGCCTTAACCCACCAACACTCTGCTGCTGCTGCTGCAGTGCCTGTGCTGCTGCCACTCGCTGGGCAGCAGCCTCCGCAGCAGCTTTCTTGCCTGCTTGAATATCTTTCAACGCCTGCCGCACTGATTTGACAAACTTTGGGCCGTGTTCCTTCCTCAAACGCTCAAAGATCTTCTTTTCGGTGGTTGATATGAATCGCCCCGTGTGTGAGGATCGCTGTGCCAGCACCTCTTCCGCCCACGCCTGAATCTTTTGCTCCTGTAGTTGGTACAGCAGCAAAGCAATACAGAGAGTTGTGTGTTGAATGCCACATACTGCTCTTACCGCGCCATGTATTTGTCTGTTGCTGTGGCCAACTTGGATGGCCTTGTGTGTGTGTGTGTGTCGGGGTTTTATTCCCGGCATATGCATGCCTGAATCAGCAGCTTATTGAAATCTCAATTACAGCGGACCCAAGATGTGCTGCAACATACTCCCACTGCGGGACATGCACTGCAAGGTACGCATGTGAGACACTGGCTGTAGGGAAGCACTGTTGACATATATACTGAGAGGGCGTATCCAACAGACATACAAACACACAAGGCAACATACGTCGTAACACACACACAAAAACACCACAATTGTCAGCAGCTGCCAGCCGGTTGCACTGCATCACACTTTATTGGCCAGCAGGGAAAGAGAGGAAGCAGCCAGCCCCCTCATGCATTGTAACATAGATAACACGTCTCATTGCCATCGCTTGGCCGTTGTAACACACCAATATAACACACACCCGTGTGAGTTTTGACATGTCATCATCTTCCAGCTGCTCTTCATGGTTTTTCAACTCTGTCACTTGCAGCCGATCAACAGCATCAGCCTGCATGGGAACACCCAAGGAACAGATCAGGTGGAGGCAAAACAGATGATTAAAAGAGTGTTCAAGATTAAGCAACAGGCAATACAAGGCCACTGCATACGTGTGTGCATTCTAAACAAGCTGTGCATTCTGTCCTGCCTGGCTGCCAATGGCTTTGATCCTGACTGCGGACTAAACCGCCCGCATGATTGTCCCACCTTATTCAGGATGGCTTTCAATGCTGCATCCTCCGCATTGGTGCCCAAGCGCGCATTCACCACCTCTGACAGCTGGTCAGTGTTGTAGACAATGACCGGGTCAATGATGTACAGTTCATCTGGGTTGTTTGCAAGCGCAACCTTCTTGCTCTGCTTCTCAACAACCTGTCTTACACACACAACACAATGGTAGTGTTTAGGAGTTCTTGGGCTGGTTATAGTGTGAAGACTATATGACATTGTTGAAATGGATGCGGAACCATTGACTATCACCGGTACCACAACATGAAGCTGTGTTGAGTAGCTCTAGCCCTGCTTGTGCACACTTTGTTGACAGAGCTACATACACAAGTCGGATTTGGGCTGCTGAAGTGCTAATTTGACACACACAAAAACAGTAGCACCAACGTGGAGCCAGGCAACATGACACATGCGATCCATAGCTGTGTCGACAGCGCCTGCTTTGTCTGAGTCCCATGCTTTGACCACCCCCCCCCCCTCCCGCTGGACAGACAGATAAGTGACGCGGCATCTGACCACACCCCAATACACAAGAGCAGATGCAATCAAAACCATGACCCCAGCCGGAGACAAGCCAGATGCCAAGCAACTCTCTGGTTAGCAACACAAAGCTGCACAACAGCAGAGGATGAGTCGCACCTGAGCGAACAATGCCAGCTTTGTAAGAGTCCGCTCATACAACCGCTGCTCAATTGTCCCGCTGTACATCAGGTGATAGATGAAGGACGGCTGCTTCTGACCATATCGCCAAATCCTGGAAACAGCCTGCAGAAGTTGCAACAGTCCTGACCTGCTCAATGGGTGTACAGGGACGCAACATTCAAGCTGCCTGGCATGATGGGGAGACCAACCACAAAGAGGCCTGCATGCCCGCAGAAAACAAGCACAAGGGACCGAGTACGGCCAGAAGCTGAAACCACCAATCGTAGCCATGTACCTGTTTGTTGTGCACTGGATTCCAGGGCACGTCATACAGCACCAGTCGCCGGGCGGCCACCAGATTGATGCCCACACTACCAGCCTTGGTACTGATCAGAAACACCTGCAGGTACCACATGATGATGATAGAATGTGCTCAGAATCACAGTGAAGAGGAACATCTGTTCAGCAGCCGGCAGTTTGAGAGCTTCAAAGTCAGAGCTAGTCTGCCAAATGACCACACAGCGCCTCCAAGGGCCACATTAACTTAACTGACAAGATTGAAATCGCATATGACGTCACAAGACTGAATGCTAGTATACTTTACGTAAAGCTCAACGTAAAGCTCAACAATTCTGCAACAGCAGTGTGGAATTGGGGTTGTCGTCCGTGGCATGTGTGTCAAGTATCTTTGAGACATGCTATGAATTGAAGTACTGATAAATACAGCCAGGAACCTCAAACAACTACACGCACCCTGCAAATGCCGGTGTTGAAGCGCTGTATGAGTTCGCTGCGTTTGTTGGCCTGCAGTGCGCCATCTAATCTGAAGTACCGGTGGCCATGCCTGTACCCCAGGTGTTTCTCAAAGAGCGCACCCAAGGCGCTCAGAACAGACAGACTCTGCAATCACAGGCACAACACGACTTTACGTGTGGACCTAATATTGTGCAGCCGCAACAACGCGTGCCAAGAGTGAGTTGAAAAACAGTTCGGACAATGCTTTTGTTTGCAAGCAATCAGCGGTGGAAGCCAATAATAAAAGCCAAAATCGCAGTTTAGTGTCCGCAGACGACAGGCCATGCAGTGATGTCAGTCAAAAGGAACCCGTGTGCTGCCTGCTTACCTCGCTGAATATGACCATCTTCTCACTCTGCTCCTCACAGCACGTCTTAATCAGCTGCAGGATGAACGCCTCCTTCGGCAGCAGCCCAGGACCACTGCTCCTACTGCTGCTGCTGCTGGCACGATCATCCCCACGCAACCATGCAGGGTATTCGGCCAAAAACGCCTCCAACAGTTCAAGCGGAATAACCTCTTTCGTCTTCCCGCCTTTCTTGCTGCTAGCAGCTTCAGCAGCGATGATCTGGTTGTACGACCCGTTGCGCTTCCGCTTGGCACCTGCTGCTGCTGCTGCTGCTGCCGGCGGCTGCTTGGCAGCAGCAGCACCGATGACGTCACCCTCCTGTGACATCCTGATCACGGGCTCTTCTCCGTCTGCTGCTGTTTGCTGGCTTGAGACGACAATCAGCGTGTCATCATCTGCTGTTTGGATTTCGACAGCGTTCCCGGCTTTTGCCTGGTCAACTGCTTTTTTGAGGGCGGTGTAGCCGTGATCGCTGGTCGCAAGGATCCTGTGCATCGTCTGTAGAATGCAAAAAAATACATACACACTTCACCCCATGTGTATGTCATAGTAGGTATGTGACCCTTGAATGATTGTTGAAGCAAGCTTCGAATCATTTGCGATCGGGCTGGTTGCGCAGGTGCCAAGATCACAACACTCACAATAACAACACATACAGTGTGCTACATTTTGTTTATCATGCCATTTGGCTGTGTTATCCAATACACTAGTTGGTGGCGAGTACCGTGTAGGGGGCGGAGCACAAACCACGGTATAGGGGGGGGAGACGCCACGCAACATTTGGGGAGGGGGGGAGAGGTGTTCACGCCAAAAGGCCACTGCCTCACACACGGAAGAGCCACTTCTGCGTAGAGGGGGAGAGGGTAGCCCAAAAACCGCGTCTCCCCCCCCCTGTACCGTGGTTTGTGGTCCGCCCCTAGGACGGTGAAAGTATCCACATGTGAATTGCCTGTCTCAGAACAGTGCACATGATCTGGTGTACAGTAGGGCGGATCAGTGTAGCCAGTACAGGCCCTGAGTCAAAACAGGTTGCCAGCACCAACATGCAAATATTACTACTCTGCTCACATCCTTGTCCCTGAAGAGACTCCTTTTCTGCCCATATTCGCCGAGCAGCCTGAAGAACGCCTTCAGCAGATGCCGCTGCGTCTCCGTGGGAGAGAACCCTAGAACGTACTCCCGCTTGACGGGCAGGTCGCGCACAAGGATCTCCGGACCGGCGCGCTGGATGAAGCCCTGCGGGAGACAACGAAGTGTGCAGAAACGTCATCACATGCACACGCAGCAGTCAGCAGTGTTGCCAAAGTGACCAGGGGTGCCGACTCTCTTATGATCGGCTACCCGGCACAACGGATTCACCTGAGTTATGCACAGAGACCGTGCCACCGGCACGCTGCAGTCCCACCCAGGATCGACGACCCAACAAACCCCCGTTCGAGCTGTTATAAGATGCTCCAAGAGGCACACTTACTGCGGTGTAATCCTGCAGTAACGCCAGCTGTCGTCCCATCTGCTCGCGTTGCCGGCGAGTGGCATTGGCACTCTGACCGGCCACGATCGGCTCGACGAAGCGCCCAACAAACTCGTCCGGCTCCATGAAGTTCTCTTGTACCTGCGTGATATGCGGAACAGAGGTCTGACGCGATACTTAAAAAGGTTGACCTGTAGGAAACCAAGTATCCTACCCTTCTGAGACGTAACTCCGTAGGGTTACAACTTTACTGCACTCGTGCTGATATGATACAACAGTCATCACAAGGCGGGCACAAACAGCCATCAACAAACAAGCAGATTGCAATGTGCATACCCACTGACAGGATTGCTTACGCAGCGGACTTACCCATGTGATCATTTGGAAGTACTCATTCAAATTATTCTGTAGGGGGTAACCGGTTAGCGCCAGCCGCCGCTTGGTCATCAACTGACGCATTAACCTACAAAGCAGCACCACGCAGATAGCATTGAGCCTGACAGCTACGGGTAGCATACCAGTCGTCGAGTGTAATGATTGTGTCGCGTTTTGGCTCAAACATCGCTGTCTGGGTCGCTGGAGTTATACGATTGCATCGCCAGAACGATATTGGTGTATTCCTGATGATGATGCTTCTGCTGCTGCTGCTGGTTCTTCTGAACAGGTTCGAGGTTTAGGGTTGGGTTAGGGAGTTATGGGCTTGCCCTTGACCCTGTGCCGTAAACCCTTCTTTTCAAGCAGCAACACCACCAGAAGCAGCACTAGTCCAACCGGGTGAGCTCGTCAATCTTAGTTCTGCCTAGCACAATCTGCTTGACCTTGCATCATGCAAAGTGCATAGCATGATGGATTTATAGCGTCCCCACTCCGCCACTAGAAGCTGGGCATGACTTGGAAATAACAAACCCCTACACTCATGCATGTTTGAGGTAATGACCTGTGCGGACCTATATATCGCCTGATCCAGTAACTGAATCATGTTGCATAACAAATTGCAAAGCAAAACCTGGCATGTGAACAAAGATGAGGTCAATCATGCCACGAGTTGGACCAGCAGTCGATTAGCTAAACACAGGCTATGGCAAACTCACTGGCATGTCCTTGTGTTTTCATTCTTCATCTGGTGTGCCTCATCCGCCACGGTGATGGTGGCACCTTCCAACAAAGCAGTGCGAACAGCCTGCAGCAGCACACAGCATACAGGAGGGTGGTGACACAGCCGCACACCAAACAGAAATTCTCACGCGGCTCCACAAAATGATGTTCAATGCTTTTGCTACAGATTGAAAACTGGTCATACAGCAACTGAGGCTGGGGTAGTGTAGCAGGATACAACTGGCCACAACTGTACAGTGAGGGCTGCATTGCTGCTGCGCAGGAAAGTAACAAAGCAACTGCAACGTGTTTGCTGCGAACTGATGACTGGTTTGGCACACCGGGCACAGACAACTCAAGCACCGGGGGCAGCCTTCAGGGCTACAACAGTCCACCACATACAGCGACATGCGAGTTGCACAGGAAATTAATGCAAGTCATCTAAAGCAAGTTACGCTTGCATTGCTGGTGCTGCAGATTGATCATTGGTTCAGCTGATTGACACTCGAGCAACAGGAATAAACCATCCAGGGGTCTGACATGCCACTTGCACCTCCTGGCCAACTAATCGTAAACACAATCAAACCCACCCTGAGCTCCTCAGCCTCGCTTGTCAGCTTCACTGCTGCTGCCACAGCAGCAGGATCAACCCCAGCAGCAGCAGCATTCTCATCGTCAGATACAGCCGGTGTTGCAGATCTACTGTTGGCCCTGCTGCCACCTCGGCTGCGTTTACTGCCTCGTTTACTGCCAGCAGCTGCAGTGGTTGGATCCTTGACGTAGTTGCAATAGACACCGTAGCTGATGACCATAACAGAACCCTCGGCAGCCATCCATTTTTTGTAGCAATGCATAAGCTCAGGTTTTGTGCCGGCCTGCAGGTAAAAGCAGCAGGACCATTTGCCATCAGCAGCAGCGGCCGGAGTTGCAGCAGCAACAGCGGAAGCAGGAAGCCCAGCAGATGGATCCTTGACGTAGTTACATATACGCCGTAGCTGATGACCATAACAGAACCCTCAGAGGCCGGCCAACGCTCATAACAGTTCATGAGCTCAGGGCTAGTGGCGGCCTGCAGTTGGAACAGCAATGCCACAAGTTCAAGCTCCAGTAGAAGCAGCAGCAGCAGCAGGCACAGGTTATGATAGCGGACATAGTAACAACATATGCCACAGCGAATGACTATGACGGGCCCGGTGGCCGTCCATTGTTGGTAGCAGTGGATGAGCTTAGATCTGGTGCAGCCTGCAAGACATAAGGCAATTCAATGTGGCACAACTCAGAGTCATTTTCTACCTGAATATCTCCAGGTGTGTAACCTGATGATGATGACGATGATGATATAGTAGGCGTCATTGACACAACGCGCATTGTATGCATCAAGGTCATTTTCACAGCAATGGTAGGGAGCAAAATGAGAGACATGGAAGTTAACACATTCAGATAATGCAACCACAACATACCTGGAAAACTTTTTTACCGTTGAGCCTTGATGCTTTATAGGAGTCGTCAGTACTAGGAGGCAGCCATTTCAGCAACTCTTCAATCCAATTGCGGACTACGTTTGTTGGCACCACCACCAATGCACGACCACCCCTGCAACAGCAACAGCAGGAGCAGAGTATCAAACCGAGTCTCAGCAGGCTATTGACATCAGCAACCGCTTGTAAGTTTCGTGGATCAGCTCTGTACCACTGTGTGGGCACTGGTGCACGCGCCCCTCCAGCAGCGGCAGCAACAATGTAGGTTCCTACAGGAGCTAGATGGCAACCCCACAACAGAAGCCGAAACATTTGCAACAAACAGACATCAAATTCGGCAACACTCAAATTCGGCAACACTCAGTCAAATCCCCCCCCCCTCAGCCATTGGCAGCAGCAGAGGTGTGAGCGACAGCAGCGCCCAAGTCATTCAAGCGGAGCACAACTATCGCATGTATCGACTTTCTGCTTCACGTTGGGTGTCACCAGCACCAGAGACAGGCCCCCTTATGACAGCAGTGGCAGCAGCAGTAGCACAAACCCCGATGGCAGCAGCAACACCGCCGATAGGCTGAGTTGCAGCGTAAACCAAGCGACAGTAATAGTTCATTCATGGCGGCACCACTATACATCAACAAGACAGCTGAGCTTTCTGAACTGCTGTAAAAGCAATGCCACAGCGAAATGGCTTAGTCAGCAGCCAACACGACTGTCAATTCACTTACATCTTCTGGAAGTACAGCCACAGAAGCGCCACTGTTTGGAAGCTCTTTCCAAGGCCCATACTGTGTGCCAGAATACAACCACCAGCCAAAGCTTGATCGTCACTTTCATCATTTATAACACCGTTACTCCTTCCGTTTGCAACACCCTCGTCATCTCCATCATCAGATATAACAAAGTCACTGTCACTATCGCTGTCACTTTGGTTGTTGGTTCCATTATTTGGGTTGTTACTTTGGTCTGCTGGGTTGTTGGCAGCATTGGCGCCTGCTCGTGCTGCTGCCACTGCTGCTGCACAGTGCTGCAGCACCAGGCAATCCCACATGAACTCTAAGCCCTTCAACTGGTGGGGTTTAAGCTCCTTGGGCCCTGCCTGTGTCCAACATTTGGGTAAGTGAGGGTTCTGCAACAACATAACAACCAATGTTTTGCGGTCAGGTGTGCTTCGCAGCAAACATACCACAGTACCAATAGTAGCTGTCATAACAGAAACACTAGAACACATACCAGTGGCGCTGCTGGTGGTCATTGTTCGACAGACTCACATGCCGGCCATTACTTACATGCAACTGGTTACTGCTGCGGCACTCTACTACAAGCATATCAACAGCACAGCCATGGCTAAGACAATGCCCAGGAACGAACACAAATCCTTCCATCCCCTGTCGTGCGACAGTGATCTGCACACAACCTGCTGATCAACACAACCAACAGATAAGATGAATGACAAAAATTGCAAGATGCGTACAAACCCCAAAAAATAACATACCAGTGGTCCTGCTGGCGCATCGTTGAACAGCAGCCTGAGACCTTCAGGGACTACCAGTGGCCCATCCGCCTCGGGCACTGCTGCTGCTGCTGCTGCTGCTGCCGCCTGATCCTGCTGCATCAGCAACTTCTGGACTCGCTGCTGTCGCTTCAGCTCGGCTGCTGACGGGGCGACTGATGGCCTGTAGAAGGAACAGCAGCAGGGGCAGCAGCAAACGCAGAGTAGGTCGTTATCCATCATGTTTGCACTATTGCATTATATGGGCGGTGCATCAGCGGGGACAACAGCAGCAGCAGTAGCAGCGGGAACGCTGAAAACAGGTTTGAGAACAGAACCAAGTGAAGCTGTACGACTCCCAAGGTGGCTTCAGCGTACTGCTGCTGCCGCTTAGCTCTGATGCTGCAGAGGTAACAGATGGCTGGCAGACAGCCTCGACCTGGCTGAGACAATGCCCTCCACATCCAGGCCGATGTGTACCTGGTTCATCAAAGGTTCATTGAAGGACAATCACCCGAGTTTGGCTGCAGTGACAAAAGAGCTGAGTATGCAAATGCACCACCAGCAGCAGCAGCTGTTGGAATGGGTAAAGAGACTTTATAAGCTCGTCATCGTGCCATACAGCAAACCTGTTAGGATGTGTGCTGAAGTGCTGAACCAGGCATCAGACAACAGACACTACTTACCCTGGTGCAGCTGTTGCTGCCGCACAGCCATTGGCAGCAGCATCGGCAGCAGCAGCAGGTGTATCCTCGGTGCCTGTTTCTGTCCTCTGGCTGTCAGGACTGGCAGCAGCGTCAGGAGCATCAGCAGCAGCTGCTGCTGCTGCTGAGTCATCGTGATCTGTTTCCATGGGTGTAGCAGGAGCAGCAGCAGCATCCTGGTTGGAGCCTGTACCTGCTGCTGCTGCTGCTGTAGCTAAAGCATCCTCCTCTTCTGGCTCACTGACAGCATCAAGTTCTGAACTTGTATCACTGCTGCTGCTGCCGCCGGTAACCCTAGCCTTGCGTGCTGCTGCTCCTGCCCGGGTTGCAGACGTCTTCCTGCGCCTTTTAGCCCGAGGCTGGGCAGTTGCACCTTCCCGCTCCGCTGCTGCTATCACAGCCGCAACTGCTGCTGCTGCCATTTCTGCTGCAGCCTCGTTAGCCTCTGCTGCGACCACTGCCGCCACTGCTGCTGCTGCAAGCTTTGCTGCTGCCTCTGCTGCCGCTGTTGCCTCAGCTGATTCAGCAGCAGCAGGTTCATGATCTGTTGGGTGGTCCACGCTGCGTGATCTTGCTCGTTTGCTCCCTGCTGGTGCTGCTGGCTCAGCAGCAGCAGCAGCAACATCGCAAGGATCATCCTCAATGAAATCACTCATGCTGTCAGATGCAGGCTCATCTGCGTTGCTCTCAGATTCTTCACTGCTGCTGCTGCTGCTGCCAGCAGCAGCCTGACCAACAGCCTCAATACCATCACCACCACCAGCAGCAGCAGCAGGTGCTTGTTGATCAACTGCTGCCTCCTGCTCCCGCTGCTGCTCAACTTCATCCAAGCTGCTGCTTTCTGCTGCTGCTGCTGCTGGGTCAGCTTGGTCTGCAGCTTGGCTGCCGTCTGCTGCTGCTGCTACTACGGGCTTCTCAGTCAGCTGTACCACTGATAGAACGTATGCAGCAGTCTCAAGACCAAACACGGACTCTTCAAGGGCCTGATGACAGCAGCAGCAGGAGCAGAGATGCAACACAGTCGGACAACTCAACGTTGAAGGATCATGCAACTTCAAAGCGCCATGAGCAACTCCAAAGCAAATCAACAAGCCGGCGCTGCTGCTGCTGTTGCTTACTGCTTCTCAAGAGACCGCAACAGACGAGCACAGAACTCGAACAACCATCCTGCAGCTTTGTGGCTATCTAGCTCCTCACGGTACAGTCTGAATTACTTCGAACATGCCACAATGCAGCAGGCTAAACATTCTGCATGTTATTGTGCAGATCGAAACCACAGCCGCAAATATCGTAATGGTATTGCTTACCCCAGCTCGAGTCTCTCGCTGTCTCTTGTACTCCTGCAGGTTGTCTGCCGCTGCTAGCGCCATCCTATCAACTGCTTTGTCCAGCTGCTGTTGTGCTGCTTGAACCTCGGACTGCCAATGCGCAAGGTGGGACCGCTCCCTGCAGCAATGCACACAAGCCAGGTACCAGTTGCAGCTGTGGTGCTAAACCCCTTGGTGATTGCTTTATCTCAGACAGCCTAGCTGTTATTGTGCTTGAGGTGCCTCATGCAGCCTCAGATCGTCAATGCGCCAGGTAAGATCGTTCCCTGCAGTAACAAGTACAGTGCAAAACCCTGTTGAGCTGAACATCATTGGTGCTGGGAGCTTGATCAACTGCTTTGTCCAGCTGCTGTTTGTAATGCTTCAAGTTTTGACCGTCAATGCGCAAGGAGGAGCGGTTTCTGCGAACACAAACACAGCACCTACTTGTAACATGTAAGACTTGCACAGCATACAGTTAAATCTTATGATCCGTGATTGTGTGGCATTGCAGGGTGCAGCACTGACCTATGAGCCGTCTTGGCTCAGCAGGTAAAGGGGCTACAATGATGTCATCCATCAATTTGCTATGGAATGCATGGCCCAAAAAATGGTATTCCCCCAATGCTGTATGCTCAGCAGTCAGGAACAATGGCCTGATTGAAAAGAGCAAACTTGACCAGCAGGTCAAGCCTTGAACAACTGCTGCTGATGCCGATGATCATGATGATCCCGCGCTTACTGTTCCCATATAGCGTCAGCGCCAGACTGGAGCTTCGGTAGCATTCGCCGCCGCCAAACTCCACGCAGTCTCTCCACATCTTCCAGAACAACCGCCTTCGCCTGCTCCATCGCCTCCCGCATGACCGCCGACGTGAACACTGGCTCCGCGGTTGGGCCGCGCCGATCACCGTCGGAAGTGGAACCGTCGAGACCCGCTGCGCGCGCCGTTCGTATGCCTGAGAGGTCTTGCAGCATGCTTGCGAAGGGATTAT
The DNA here is from genome assembly GCA_002588565.1 of Coelastrella sp. UTEX B 3026. NCBI lineage: Eukaryota > Viridiplantae > Chlorophyta > Chlorophyceae > Sphaeropleales > Scenedesmaceae > Coelastrella > Coelastrella sp. UTEX B 3026. The sequence continues at coordinate 14,448 of NSMO01000249.1, forward strand.
CACCGGCGAGATGTGACTGTTCGTCTTCGCTTTCACCGTCGCTGCTGAGTTCGAGCCCACGCTCATCGACCGATGGCGAATCACGATTACGTGCTGCGCGTCCGGGCCTGCAAGCATCAGCGGGCAAGGTCAGTACACACAGCAGAAGGCCCGTTGCAGTGTCATGGTTCCCTTGCCTTGTGGTGTCAGCGTTTCCATCTTGTAAGACTTGCATTGAACTTGTGCAGCCCCTGTGAATACACTCTACATAAAACAGGGCCTGTTTCAGATCACCGGCCTGCACCTAAGGAAACCATGGGCTGCAGGAAGCTCGTGAGTGATATGCAGCTGCGATACCTTTGACAACATCCAAGCACATACCTTTCACCATCTGCAGACTGACCCGACCCGAGGCCGCTGCCAGCCTCTTGCTGCTGCTGCTGCTGCTGCTCATTGTCATCCTCCTCCTCGTCCTCCTCCAGCTGCTGCTGCTGCTGCTGCTGCTGGGATCCCTCCATCTCAACCTGAGTACCAAACATCTCATTCAGATCAATCGATTCATCTTCACTGTGAGACCCTAGCTGCTGATCGTAATCCTGATCTTGCCCTAAACCCCCTGCTGCTGCTGCTGCTGCTGCCAGATCCCACTGCTGCTGATCTAGCTGATCTTCGCTGATGTCCTGCCAGCCTAGCTTCATCCGTCTATGATCCAATCTGCTAAGAATCCAAAACTGCTGCTCCTGGAAGTGCTCAGTAAGTCTCTCAGCTGTCACAAGTTCATGGGGCCTGCGGGCAAAAAAGCAAGTGCATCGTCAGCTTGTCAGTCAGGGGTACAACCTCAACAGAAAAGACTCAATGGCTGTTGCAGCGATCAGCAAATCTGTCAGGTGTGACAAGTTCATTAGGCATGTGTGCAGGAGAACATTATCATAATTGACAGAATCGTACGTGTAGCTGTTGCTGCTGCTGCCGCTGATAATGATCGCTGATTTCCCCGGTGTCCCAAGCACACGTGGCATGTGGGCACAACCAACAGTGTTCAGCTAATCAATTATCAGACCACATAATAATCCTGGCCGTCAGTGCTGCTGCTGCTGAGTCTGGATGCTAGTGCTGACCCTATAGTGTGCTACTGACAAACAACAAATGCCAGCTGATGAAGCGCAGCCACTTCATGTGTAACTTCTTTTTCAACTTACATATCTGTGTTTCCTGCCAAGCAACCATCTTCTGTTGCTGCAAGAGATATAGGATCATTCATGTATACGGCTACAGTATCTCCCTCATCATTATCGCCTGCAGCAATGCACAGCAGCAGCAGCAGCAGCAGCAGCAGCACGTGATGCACAAAGGAGTAAGCATGCAGCTGGCATGCAACGCTGCACACAGTTCGATCATTTTCTCTCACCTTTCAGCATTAACTACTGCTGTTGCCCTATTGACTTTGGTAAACTAAGAACAGCCGGCTGAGTCAACAGCTTCGTGCAAGCATACACTTGCAAGGACAACACATGTACACTTAGCACAAACAGAAGGACAAGGACAGAGAAGCTTTGCAATTGTATTGCTGATGTTGCAATCTTTCTGATAGATTCTGCAAAAATGGGCAGGAATGTTCCTTAGCCAAGCCATGGCGTTGGCCAACCAGCGGCCACTGGATCATTGCCATATTAGTTCACGACCACTATATGATAATGTAGGTGTCCGTGCTTATGCCCACCTGGCATTGAAACCCTCAGTATACATGTGTGTGTTTCGTCTGGGTGAGCTACATCAGTGAATACTGCTGCCTCTCCATCATCTGCTGTGACAGGACACTCTGCATCTGCAACTGCTGCAAGTGGATTGTTGTCCTGCACTTGCTGCTCCTGCTGCCGCACACTGTTGTTGCTGTTGGGAGTGCTGAATGGTGATGGAGACCTACTGCTGTTGCTGCTGTCATCCCTACTGCTACCGCTACTGCTACTGCTGGTTGTGCTGCTGTTGGATGCTGCAGGAACGTCGGACTGTACAAGTGGTGCAGCTGCTGTTTGCATCTGCTGCTGTACACAATCAGCTTGCTGCTCTTCATTGTCCGGATCCACAGCTTGTGCCTTTTGCTGCTGTCGATCGAGGCTGGATTGACCGTCCATCTGCTGTTGCTGCAACAATGGCTGCAAAACTTCTGCTTCTGCGTCTTGCACATCGAGCAGTAGTGGTTCTGTGGGATCCAGAGGGGTTTCTGCTGCACCAAAAGCCTCCGTAGGCAACAAAGCGCTGCTGGCCCCGTGCCGAGATGGCATACATGCGTTGTCTGCTGGAGCTGGCGCTGCTCCTGTATCTGCCGCTGCGCGAGCATCCGTGACAGTTTCGACGTGCTGTGCCTGGGGATGGTACGGCACCTGCTGTGGTCCAAGCTGAAGCTGCACAGGCTGCTGGTCAACTACAGGCTCGTAAGGCCATGCCTCTGTGACTGAACGTGGCTGGAATGAGCCATGCAGCAAATCAAAAGGGTTCGCTGTGCGAGGGTCATACTGATGCTGAGAGCTGCTGCGGAGCCCAGGTGCGAAGGACTGCCGAATCTGGCCAACTCCATGTAGCAGCTGACCAAAGGCTGGTATGATTGAGTTGGCAATATATTGCAGATGCGCCAAGCGCTCCTCGAGAGACTGAAAATCCATCAAAGGTGGGACTCCCCTGCTCTCAGGCAATACTAGAGGTAAGTGCAACCATAACCCAGTACTTGGAACGCATAATACGCGAGTAATGCCAATGATCACTTGAGCGTAAGAGGCGCCATGGCCAGTTTCAAATAGCTAGGAGACACTGCTTTGTGCTTTACAATATTGCAACAGCACAACAAATGAGATGTAACTAAAGGCAGCACAAGCTGAGTCCATCGCGGGCCTGGCGTGGCAGTTGAAGTTGTATCGTGCTGAGGCCGTTGAGGTCCCCCGGACGCGTGCTGTGCTTAAGCCGACGCCAGTTTTTGACTACTGTGAGGCAGGTGAATCGGTTTGAGCGTCCTCAGGTCTTCAAACAGGCTCATCCAGCAGCGTGCTGCGTATGTGACCAAGGAACACTCAACGTTTGCGGCTGCAGCAGATATATATACAACCTATTACAAATGTGACACTGGCACTGCATGCGGCGTTGATATCATACTGGCAATGAAGTGGGGGATCAATAAGCCAGATGAAGCAGGTATCAATGTATTCTGCAGCGTTGGCAGGAACCAAGGATCTACAACAGCTGCACTTGGAAAAGAAGTTTGACATTCAGCAGATATCTAGGCTACAGTGCAAATAGTCCGCTTATACTCATGATTATATTCAACGTGCAGTGATAGAGGCTTCACAATTATCTCGGTCATCCTTGGCTGTTGGTTGATGTTGTTCATCTGCGCTTGCAACGGCTTTTGCTACCTGCTGGTATATCTGCGGCAAGAGTGTTGGACAACTGCCATTCAGGTCCTATTGCAGCATGGTGCATTAGGCAGTGAGCAACAGTATGTCTGTAGCATAGCACAGGTCTGCAGGTCCTGGTGTTCAGCTGTGCAACAATCAGGGTCGTAGTCCCTGCACGCACAGCACTGGTTTCAGCACAACTGGGCAGCTCGGTCAGTCCACAAGCACGTCCGTCTGCAGATGCACAACGCCTGGCCTCCCAGTTCGCAGCCTAGCTGGTGAAACATGCCCAGCTGCTTCATAGCGGTGGCATCAACCTCAGCGAAGGGTTTGTGAAAAGCAATGGCGACAGCAGTCGGCTATCAGGTATCATGCAGCCACTGATATGCTTCAACATGCGGCTTGCTGCTGCTGAAGCAGTCCCAACAGCTGCGTTGGCCAGCTCTGGCGCTTGACAGCATCAGGCCAGTCAAAGCCGCTGCAACTGCAAAGCTACAGCAGCGCCCTGCTACATAGCAGTGCAGTACTTCAAGCCCTTCCAGGTGCCAGCTGCTTATGAGTGACTGTAGCATGGCAGGCCTGGATGCTGAACCGTACGGCAGCAGCTCCGTAACCTAGTGACGTTGCAGACTCTTGGTGGCAGATTTAAAGACCTCAGCTTTTGCATGGCATCAGTTGGCCAGCTCAGCAAGTCAACACACTTGGACGCAGAGATCCTCGGCAGTGCATACGCCGTCAACTGCCTGTGCGGTTGCAGGTGCTGTACCTATGGCTATGCTCCAACGTGATAACGGCAATCAGTAGAACTACAGCAATTTACAAAGTTAACACTGCTGCACAGCAGTACTTGCAAGCCAAGCGGCGACATACTATTGTGCAGGATTGCATGCCACACGGGACACCTGACAACGCAGGATTGTCTTTGGCCTAGCCCAGAACTCGACACTGAGAACAGGAAATTGAGCAGTGAATTTATTAGCAACCAAAATGCGACAACATCCCCAAGATAGAGGTAGAAGCTGGCAGCCAATGTACTGCACGGAAGGCGTTGGCCACCTGCTGGAAGTTGCAACGCAAGGCTGGCTGATGGCACTCAGGACCGCGAATGAGGCTGCTACAAGTGCATCTGGCGTTGACCTGACTCCGCGTGGCACGCAAGAGCTCTAACTGAGCAGTACCGCAGCGCTAGCACCAGTACTGCATAGCACGAATGGGCAGAACACGACGAGCGTTTGCGTTCCGGAACCCATAAACTCAATTGAGCGCACCAGGAATGCGACTTGATAGATGTCTTGCAAACTGCACTGGAATATTGGTACAGTACTGCTTCTTATCAGCGACCGGTCGTGCTGCCGCGCAGACGCTGCGCTACCGTCCCGACAGCACCGTGTACCCACTCGGGCCCCCCAAACACAGATCATAGATCAGGACGACGCATACCACATGTGATGAGTGAAAGTTTCCAATAATGACCGCGTGAGGTGCGAACCTGTGCATAAACGCAGGTGTTACATCGTGTACTGGTTTGCCGCATACTGCTGTGCCGCAGCTGCATTCCAGCGAACCGAGACTGCTGACAGTGGCATAGTCTTGCTGACCGGTGCTCGTAAATGTGATACCTGAGCACTCACACAGTCCATCCGCATTTGCCGCGTGTTTGAGCTGCGCTCGTGACCTCATATTGACGTCCCAATCGTGAGCATTGACCGTCCTCGTGCGTTCTGACCGTCTTTTTGCGCTCCGATTATCAACTTTGAGCACTGACGGACCTTCGCTATCAACTGTTTCTCTATATGGACAGAGCCATTTGTAAGCTTGGACGCTGGTGTGAAAGTTGAGAATCTTGCTTGCAGGAACACGAAGTAGACTGCTTTCTGGGGAACACTGCTATACCGGTCAGCACCATTGGCCGTCCACTATCTAATCTGTCGGCACAGCCAACGTCCAAGGTATTGAGGTGAGGCATGTGCAAACGCTTGGGCCCGGGCCCACACTGATCGCTGGGTATTGTGTTGGACGTACTTTACACCACACACCATCATGGTTGTGATTTGAAGTACCCTACTTTTGGTGTATCAGTGTTTCCCCCTCTCCAAGGGCAGTACATGCAGCTCACACAGCGCATGGTTGGCACATTGTCCGGCTGATGATGTGTAGTAGCCTTCTATCTGCTGATGATGTGTCAGGTCAAGGGTTCACTCAGGCATGCACAAGGTCAATAAAGATGTGTCCATTCAGTGACTGACACAGATTCATGTCATGCAGGAGTCCACTTTGAGCGATGGTCCGTTGCAGCTACTGTCATGAAGAAGGCCACAACAAGCGCACATGCAAAAAGCTTGCGACAAAATTGAACATAGACGCAGCTACTGATGCCCTCTTACTGCAAGGAAGCAAAGAGGCGGCGTTTGGTTTGATTGAGGCGGGGCTGTGGGCCTGTATGATCCCAATACCACCTGGTCTGCTGAGCACTATTGATAAGATATACACTGCGTACAACATTGCTGAAAACTTGACTTCAAGGACGAAGAATGAAAAGCGTCTGGGCATACACCAGGCACTGCTTGAGGCAGCCACTTCAGGTTGAACAACAGAATGATAATAAGGGGATGATAGTCTGTCTGGCCTCTGGTACCGACAGAAGCAAATAAGTGGCTTAGTGCATGAATGTACCTGTTCAGCGAGCGAAGGACATTCAGTAGAAAGGTATTGCTGGGCACCACAGCCTTGCAGCCGTCGGCCCTGCGCCTTATGTACCCAAATCAAAGGACATTCAGTGTATGCTATGGCCCTGCCTTTAGTGTGTTGACTGCGCATGTTGTGTTGCATTTGGGAAACACCCGTTGAGTTCTCAGAAATTACACTGCGCTCCCTTTGTCGTCATTGCAGAGCACTTAGTGACTAATATTGGCACATTGCCGCACACATAGCAGTAGCCTATAGTATGCTGTATCATGCTTCCATTTCAACAACATGTCTAGCGCTTGTTGTAGTGAGTGCATCGGCCATGAACTCGCCACAACCTTTTTTGTGATCTTGATATGCGTACTATATGAAGTGGCACGGAGCAGTATGTGCATGCCACCCAGGTTGTTGTATACAGTTGCCATGTGGTTAAGGTGTACTCGGGAGTGTAGAGAGTCTAACGCATGGCAGCTGTGATGGGTTGCTGCTCACAATCAGTTGTCACCACGCATTTACTTGAATGAGCCACTGAAGACCAGCTAAGCCAACCATGTGGTGCAGAGTTTGCATTTGGGACAAACATCCGTGCAGATTGTGGATTAATGTACTGGCGCTGTGTCTGATATGGTGGCGGCAATGCAAGCTGATGACCTTGTAGTGCTCTGTGAGTCACTGGCTGAGTCCCAGGCCGTGACTTAATGTCACAGAAAGTATACAAGTGCACCAATGTATGTAGCAAGGACGGGCCTTAGGGCCAAGAGACCGAGTGCGTCGCCCGTTATTTACAAGCAGGGTCACTCGTCGAGTAGCGGTGCAAGGGCTATTGGATTCAAGAGCCTCACCAAGGACATCGGTCATTGTTGTGCCTGTGTCGTGTTGGTATTGTCGTGTGACTAAAGAATTTGCTTCACTTGAACCGTTTATGCTTATGTGGGTAGTGGCGATTGAGCTGAACAGCATGAGCTGTCATGCATGTATCTGTACGAGGCCACCGTAGTAAGGTGCACCAGAGTGGAATCGCTGGAGATGGTGTTGTGGTATCGATTGTGCACAAGTACTGCTGTTTTTGTTTATGGTTTCAAAATGATTTGCAGTACGAGGTGCAATCTAAGCATGTTATGCACAAAGTACAAATTGTCATGATTAGCTATAGGCACTGTGGACTCCAGCTTGAAGCAGGCATGTAGTGGGGTTCTACAGCATATTATTTTGATATCATATTTGAATTTGCTTCAAGTGAGATCTAAAGCAAATTCGGGTGCCCAATGCCAATCAGAGGCAACAGTCCATTACGAGAACAAAGCAATGCAGCCCGCAACAACAAGAATGTCGCCAGTATCAAATGCCTTGTGACAGTGTGTCTGCACCACTTGCAGCAGCGTGTCACCTGCGTACAGTTCTGTGAGTCTGTAAACTGCAAATTGCCAGACCTAGAGCATTTGAAGCTGGTGTACTCCTCAGATACCGCTGTGTTGAATGACTGAGCTGATGCAACGAGATAATGCGCTTGCAAGCTGTTGTGCCATGCATGGGGATGCCACCCGAAAAAGTATTGGGCTGCTCATGACAAGGCTCTGACAAACTCTGACGCTGGCACTTCAAAACCATCTACTGCACCACCAGTTTACCTGAAGTGAACTGAAACACAGGGTCAGCGTCCGGGCCGTGGGGTGGCGTTCCCCACCCACGCTGACCTCGCCGTCGAGTACATTATACAGTAAACCCTCGATATTGTCACCTACTTGGTGAACGGGGTTTCATGTGACAGTTCGGAATTGTGACAGTTCCGGGGGTGCTTTCCACCCGCGGCAGACCCGGCTGGATGGAGAATCATATGATATTGTCACATGCATGTGACAATATCGTGAATGTTCCGGTAACGAGTGTGACAACATCGAGGGTTTTCTGTACCCTTAGTAAGGGTCTGATGGCCGACACTGAAAAGGCAGCGCTGCGCAACGTGTCAGTCCTGGAAGCATACAAGTGTCTTGCTGTAGTGCTACAGCAACACTACCGACCAAGTGTAGGTTATTCAATTATCTACTCGGAGTAACTGGGACGAGTATGGGGATCAGCCTCAGCCTGGAAGCTCACGATGCACTCCGCGAACCATTGTGAGTGGGGACTTTGTGAGACCAGGAGGACACAGAGAGAGTTTAACTGGGGCTACCGGTTTCGATGTTGTACGTCATCATCAGGCCTATAAACAATCAGCTGTGCCCTCTACTGCTTCTATACTGCTGGTCCTCCACTCAACAACCTTGTAACTGTCAGTCAAACATGACAGTTAGGTACCCAGTCAAACAGTCAAGCCTATTAGCTGCTGCTATGGTTGCTGCTGTCGTAGGCTACTGCAACATTTCCCACAAGCATTTGAGCTGCAATTTGGCAGCAACTGCATTTCAGCAGCAACTGCATTTCAGCAGCAACTGCATTGCAGCAGCAACTGCATTTCTGTAGCAACTGCATTTCAGCAGCAGTGCATTTCAACAACAGCTGCAAATCAGCAACAACTGCATTTCAGCAGTAGCCAAGTCCCAAGCATGTTGCTGTTGAAACGTTATCACATTGAAAACTAGTGTATGCTGCTGCAAACCTTGCTGCTGATACACTTTGAAGAATGTCACCTTTGCTAGCATATGCAATCAGCAAGAAAGTGTGCAACCACATACTGGACACTTCGTTGCGGTACTGCTACAGATAGCTATGGTAACTGTGACTACGATCAGCAAACATATGCATCAGATCCAAAGCATGTACCGGCGGCAGTTGCTGCTGTAATTGCTGCAAAACCATGCCCCATGATAAAAACATGCGATGTAATCAACCCTCAACTAATGACCTAATGAGCTGCTTTTAGTAGTAGTTTACCTAGAGATGGTGGATTCCTATATGATACTACAACCCTATCACCAAACAGTTGCTGTAGCTCTGGTACGTTCCTGTATCTACTGTATACGTCATTCACTACCTGACCCAGATTCATGCAATACTGCTCACAAGCCCCGTTTGCAAGTACCAAGACTGGTGCTGTCCTGCTGCCGTTGTTATTGCTGCTGTCTCGTGACTGCCTTTGCAGGTACCGCTGTCTGCTGTTGTGGTCAACTGAGCTGAAGACTTCATTCAGCAGCGCTGCTGGGTACCCTCGTTTGAGTAGCCTGTCCCTGAATAAAGCAGAAACCTGCTCAAAGCTAGCCTGCTTGGTATTGGTAACTGCATAGCGGATGAGCTCGCCCCTGATGAATGCTTTGAACACATGCTTTCTATGATGAGACATATATGGAATGTACAAGTACTTGTTGTGGGGCTTCTGATATGTCGCAAACACAATAGGAACTCTGTCGCGGCAGACCCGGCGGGATGGAGAATCATGTGACAATATTGTGAATGTTCCGGTAACGAGTGTGACAATATCGAGGGTTCACTGTACCCTTAGTAAGGGTCTGATGGCCGACACTGAAAAGGCAGCGCTGTGCAACGTGTCAGTCCTGGAAGCATACAAGTGTCTTGCTGTAGTGCTACAGCAACACTACCGACCAAGTGTAGGTTATTCAATTATCTACTCGGAGTAACTGGGACATGCAACGATGCAGATGCTGCTGTCGCTGAGGTGGATGCCGTCGATCCACAGCACAAGACTGGCCATGTACTTTGTATTGAGGTTGACGAGTCACTCAGAGTCTGACTGTTGCAGTAGTTGTCGCTCGGCTGACGTACATGAACCTGTAGTCTGGGTGTGCTCAGTTACATGATGTTAACCGCCACTCGTGTCCGGGACTGTCAGTGGTGGTCACATTTCTGCGCCACATTATGAGAAGGAAGAACAGCTAACTAGACATCCAGGTCAACCTGTTAGCTATTCTGTCACCTATTCCTAAGCCTCCAGTCTGCAATCCATTGTCTGATACCACTGTGGTATAGTGTGACACCATGCTGACCTCCAAGTGAGGGCTGGGCTTCACAGCTTCGGGTCTTCTCCAGCATAGGGTCTCGGTTTTGGATGACCGTCATGCAGTGGTTTCTATGCTTGAACAAAGTTTGCGTGCTTCAGTCGGCTGGTACATACTTGATATGCTGTCATAATCACCAATGAGTCTGGTGCGGACCAGTCCTCTGCATGAGTGGAATTGGCCCGCCGCCATATTGCAGTAGATTGCAGTCACTGCAGTATGTTGCAGTCACTGCAACCTAGTCGGCTTGAATAGCTGCTAGAGAGGGGACAGGAGAGCACTTAAGTGTAAATTACGTTGCAGGCAGTTACAGCCGAGCGACAACCTCGTTTTCGCTACACCCTGTTACACAGGGCTTACGCAAAACCTGCATCTGCATTAGGGGACTTTGGTCCAGCAGGGATGTACGGAGTACATATGCTGCGTAATCTATGTGGATTGTGGGAGTAGGCGCAGCCAGTTGTCAGCATTGAGTCCGATTGCCTTTGCAGGATTGCTGTTGCGGACACCCATGTGTTCCCAGCCAATTGATAGTGAGATGGTGCAGAACGAATGCTGATAAAAGTGGGAAACATGAATGCATCAGGTCGGCAGGAAAGTAGACAGAAACATTTGTGTCACTGACTGAGCCTGGCATACAACAAGGCAGATGTTTTGGCAAGAGCTGTAGTGCAAGTGACTGTGTTATGCAACAAGTCAAAGGCATGGACAAGAGCTGCAGTGAGAGTGATTTACTCATTTAACAATCAGGCCAATGCAGCAGCTGAAGCAGGAACCTGTAAACAGCTAGGATACATAAATGTATCTTGTCTGCAAAAGTGACTGTGAGAATAGGTTGTGATTATGTCATGCAACAAGTCATATGTGTTGGCACGAGCTGCACGGCAGTTGCTGCAGGCAAAGAACTTGCAGCAGTCAAAACACAAAAGCTACTCTTACCCCCCCTATGGTTGCAACCTTGAACGTTCGACATCAAGGTGAACAAACTATCACGAAGTTATTACTCTTGTTAAGGTTATTGTGACATAACAGGGTTTACCACAATGGAAGCCTTGGGCCCGCAGGATATGTATTGCAGACAGTTCCCTCCTACATCACGGGGCCTGCTTAGCCAATGCAGTAACTCAATTAACCACAGAAGAGACTGAGCGACATCCACCTTGTACATATCCTCTCTGTCATGTTACACATAGTCTGTGTGGAGTGTGAAAGCAGGGCAGTCCGTCGTGGGCATGGATGCAAAATACTTTTGTAGGATTCACTGCAGTCTCCATTTCATAGTATCAACAACACAAACAAAATCGCCTGAGTCATTGCCAACACGATCAGCGACAGTCACTGATGCAGGCACCTGTACAAGGTAAGTAGACATAAATGAATGCGCTGTGAGAATGATAAGGTTCAAAACACTATTATTCCACAAAACAGCGTATTTATCAAAACCAAAAAATTGTGTGGCCTAAGGCTCCTCTGACTCTGCATAGTCTAGGTCTGGCTAGCCATGCCTGTTGGAGCCAGTACATGCTGCTGTTGCTGCTGCTGGAACTGTCGATATAACTGCCGATGTTGGCAGCAGTGCCACTGCTGTTCTTTTACTGTGAGTACTGCCCTTGTTGAGCGAGCGATGAGGAGAGAACGGTTGTTATGAGCAACGGTGCGAGTGCTTCTGATGTGACTGCCGCTGCTGTGATATTAGTGTTGCTCTGACTGATGCTGTGATGCTGTTGCTGGCATTGCTGTTGGGATTCGACCATCAGTGTGCAGGTGGGGTAACGCACCGTGTATGCCGCTTGACGTCACGCTAGTGCTGGCAACTGCTTGGCGTGGAAAGCCTGTGTATGAGGCTGTTGCTGTGACAGCACTGCGTTGTGCTGCTCTGAAATAACTAGTATCTGCTGTTGACCTGGCGATGCTGTAGTATGCTCCCGTGCCTGTGCTGAGTGCTGCATTTGCTGGTGCTGTGGAGCTTACATCATGCATGCATGCATGAATGAATGCATGAGCTCCGCATAGCGCTTTTGATAGAGCGCCAGCGTAAGTTGAGGGAGGGTAATGTGTGTGTCGAGGCGACTTCACTCCCTGCCGGCTCTGACATGGCATGCTGCTGTATCCTACATGCAAGGTGCCGCTGCTGTGACATGAATAGTGCCAACGACCAATACATAAGGTGCAGATACGTGCCCATGCGAACGTTCATCACATAAGTGTTATGTGGCATGCGTGTTTCGCATGGCTGCAACTACATCAGTTGCGTGCGATTGAGGTGTTGATTACAAGCTTATGTTTCTGGGCCGCATTGTTGAAATCTCTCGCACAATGCCTAGCAGCTTGTACAGGCCTAGCACACCTGCTTTTTCTGGGTGGGGGGCTGAATAATGATTTCAGCACTTACATAGACAATATGTACGGACCTGATCCAGCACCCGCACAGCAGCCAACATAGCTTTTTGCAGACATATAGCACAGTTCAGTGGTTTGCAGCCTGGACTACAGTTCTCAAATCCTGTGTACAATGCAGAAGATGTATCGCCTGAGGACAAAGCTTGGCCGGGTACTGTTGTACCTGCTGGTCTGCTATAAGAGGACTATGAGACATAGCTGCTTATGGATGCAATCTCCTTAGCTTCTAGCAGAAACCGCATCAAGGACCCCCTTTCCACGATTCTACTGTGCCACTGAACAGCAAGATGGTGCCTTGAATACCTGTGTGAAGTTTATTCTGCCAGCACTGCTGACGGCCACTGGGGCGACTCGCCCGGGGCGAGTGCAGCTGCCCTTTGGGTTCAGTAAGCTCAAAATTTCTGCTCTGGACTGCTATGCAGTCCTGTCATCCGCCGGGTGGCAAGGCCTTGTCGCCGCGGTGATCTATCTAACGTTATAAGAGGTCACCCACTGCAGTCTGGCCAGTCGATGATCGTCACTCTAGAGGGATCTCACTGTCATGGCAGCAGCGCTGCCCTCACAGTGACTTGGGTCTTGGGTGACTGCACTTGGGACAGGCAAGAGATTAGGCTTTTACACACCAGTCAGGTCCTTGGCTTGGTGTCGCACACAACACCCGCTTGAGGTGTTGTGTGCATGTCTTATCTGAGGAGGCCAAGCTGCCGGGTTGCTGCCAGGCAGGAAGAGCCGGCCCTGCGCAGCTTACGCACCATGCAGACGTCATACATAAGCGTTGAACAAGCAATGCTGCTGAACGATGCCGTTGATCAGGCTGACATGGCTGCATCGGTCATCGGGCACAAGCTTTTCCGTCCTGCATACCAGCTTTGCGCAATGGGATGACTATCTTGCAAACGACAGGCTATCGCACAATTCAAGGCTGATGAAAGTGGCATGTATTGTCGGGGGCGCCTTGATGATCACTCCGGTGCTCGTGCACGAACTGTCAGCCGTGATCACCAGTACAAGCCCCACCGGGCAAGCGCCAGGCAGCGCTGTTCACACCAGTCCACTAGGCATCTTGTGAACAGTTGAAAGAGGCAAAACAAGCTTGATCACAACAACGTCTGCCAGTATCCCGTGCAAACCGATGGCACTGTGTTGGCATGCAACAGCAACCACTGCTCTGGCAAACGCACTGTTCAGGTATTCTATAAGTAGCGTGCTGCTAGTTTCGTCAGTATCCGCTGTCTTCTTTCAGCTGTCCTTCATGGGGCACCGGCCACCGAAATTGACACCCATCATCTACATCATGCTCTGATTCCCGCTGTACGAACCTGATATGTATATCTGACTCCGTCGGACACTGCCGACTGCATAATCACCTCCCAAGCTCATGGGAAGCTCATTTTGCAAGTGGCCTT
>NSMO01000250.1:0-26548 GCA_002588565.1 Coelastrella sp. UTEX B 3026
TTGTGCTAGAGCGTAGCACAGGTTGCCCCCTACCGCCTTGGTACTTCCGCGGGCGAGAAGGCATTGCCACATGGGAGCTGCCGGAGTTGCAGTTGCCTATCCAGTTTTCAACACCTGTCGGTGGCGAATTGGCGGAAAGTTTGCCGGGCGTTGGGAAAAGTGTGACTGTCAGCTTCAATCGCTGCATGAACCCAACAACAACAGACCAGGTGTGTAAAGTGGTGTGATTTATCTGCGTCAATTTTTTTTCTGTTGTTTATTGAATGATAAAGGCGGCAGCAGCAGCCGCAGACCATTCAGTTCTCAACACCTGTCGGTGGCGAATTGGCGGAAAGTCTGCCGGGCGTTGGGAAAAGTGTGACTATCAGCTTCAACCGCTGCATGAACCCAACAACAACAGACCAGGTGTGTAAAGTGGTGTGATTTTCCTATAACTTGAAAGCTGTTGTTCATTTAGCGATAATGATGGTGAAACAGGCGGCAGCGGCAGCGGCTGCTCATCCATTTCAGCACCTGTCGGTGGCGAATCGGCGAAAAGTTTGCCGGGCGTTGGGAGAAGTGTGACCGTCAGCTTCAACCGCTGCATGAACCCAACAACAACAGACCAGGTATGTGAATTTAGGTTGAATTATCTGCTTACTATTTTTTTTGTGTTTTATTGAATGATAAAGGCGGCAGCAGCAGCGGCAGACCATTCGGTCTTCAACACCTGTTGGTGGCAAATTGGCGGAAAGTCTGCCGGGCGTTGGGAAAAGTGTGACTGTCAGCTTCAACCGCTGCATGAACCCAACAACAACAGACCAGGTATGTGAATTTACTTTGAATTAGCTGCTTACATTTTTTTTGTTGTTTGTTGAATGATAAAGGCAGCAGCAGCAGCGGCAGCAGATTCGTTTTCAACACCTGTGGGTGGCAAAGTGGCTGAAAGTTTGCCGGGCGTTGGGAAAAGCCTAGCTGTCAGCTTCAACCGCTGCATCAATCCAACAACAGTAGACCAGGTTCTTGTGAAAGAAACCATGTCAGATTTATTTTGTTTTCTTCTTGTTGAGCCTGAAGCCTAATGGTCGGTTTGCCAATGCAGCAGCGCAGCAGCAGCCAATACAGCAACGGATTAAGTGTAACGGATCAGCTATGTAAAACGGTGTGACTTTGACGATTGCAACTCTGTGTTGTCTATCGAATGTTGATGATGGCAACAGCAGCGGCTGGCCATTTGGTTCTCAACACCTCTCGGTGTTGAATTAGCGGAAAGTTTGCCGGGCGCTGGGAAAAGTGTAAGTTTTCCCAACGCCAGTGTTGACCATCGTATGGACCCAATAACTGTTGATCATGTGCAAAATTTGGTTCTGTTTCTTGGTGAATTGTTACCAGTTTATATTAAGGTGTCGTCTCGCCATTGCGGCAGCAGCAGGATTACTGTGTTGCCGTTTAAGTTTTGAAAAGTTTTGAACAAATGTAAGTGGCAAATTGGCGAGCGTTCACCTGGTGTCAGAGATCATTGTTGCTTGGCTTGCTTCGCAATGCCAAAGCCTCTGGGCGCTTCGCCTCTTCTTCGCGATTCTTGCCTGCCCTGCAAGGCAAAGCCGGCGGGTTACAGTTTAATAGTTGTTTATATATCAAAAGAGAAGTATGGCAGTCAGCTTCAATCGCTGCATGAAGCGAGCAACTGCGGACCACTTACAAACTTGCATGACCATCATGAACAGGCGCGGACGCATCGCGTACAATGAAATTCAATTGTTTTGACACTTTGCTTTCCTCTCTGTAGGTGCGGCGGCCTTTGTGGCGGCCTGGGTTACAAGCTCGGCGTAACCGTGCCAACCAACTAACCGAGCAGCTCTCAACAGCAGCAGCAGCAGCATGCGTGGATGCATGGCAATCGATTGGAATTATGTGTGTCACTCGACAACTTATCAAACCAATGCTTTGCTTTCTTCCTCTCTATAGGTGCGGAGACCTTTGCAAGCTCGGCATAACCGTGCCAACCAACTTACAAGACAGCTTTCTGCAGCAGCAGCAGCAGCAGCATGCGCGGATGCATTGCACTTCATTGTTTCTAACTGTTGAACACGACTTATCAAACCACGGCTTTCCTCTCTGCAGGTGCGGCGGCCTTTGTTGCGGCCTGGCTTGCAAGCTCGGCGTAACCGTGCCAACCAACTTACTGAACAGCTTTCGACAGCAGCAGCAGCACCAGACGTAGATCTACTGCTGCCCTTTGGGCGATTAATGGCCGGACGAGACGGCGGAGCTCGATTACAAGTTAACGTATCGCCTACGCCAGTACAAGCAGATGGGGCTTCCACAGTGCTGCCATTCCGGCGCAGCAGCAGCAGTAAGAATGCTGGCAGCAGCAACAACAACAGCAACAACAGCAGCAACAGCAGCAGCCCGATCGGAGGCAACTGCACAGCCAACAATAGCAACAGTAGTATACCTATGAATAGTACCGGGGCAGCAGCAAACAGCAACAGCAGTAGCAGCAGTGGTGAGGCTGCTGCTGGCAGCAGCAACGTAGGAAATGGCGGCAGCAGGCAGGGTGCTGCTGCTGGGCCTACTCCTGCTGCTGCTGCTGCTGCCGCTGCTGCTTGGGCAGGATCAGCGGCGCCAGGCGTGGTCAAAGAGAAAAAGGTGATTGATTGGGTTTAAAATCTGTGCGTCACATTGACTGTTACATTGACTGCTGATCTTCTGTAGGCCGATTGACTGCAAATGCTATTTGTATTCTGAACGGACTGTAAAGACGGCCGACAAACTTCACTCTTTGCAGCACTTGTGGTTGATAGCTATCTTCACAGCCTTGTTTTGCGGCGCTGGCTTTGTACTGTCTGAAGTTTAGTGTTTGCTGCTGCTGCTGCTGCTGCTGCTGCTGCTGCTGAGCACTGACAGCTGTCTAAGGTATATAGGGTGTGCTTACCGTCACCAGTTTTGAGTTACCCTTCTTCAAGCCTGTGCGTTTGCTGCTTTTTGGAGCGTAGCAACAATCGCCTATTTCTACTGCTGGCACCTTGTAATTTTTTTGCACGTGACAGCTTTGCTTGCATTCTGGTGGTTCATCAGTTTTGATTTGCATTGGTGGTGCATTGGTGGGGCTTTTGTGACTGCTGATGCGTATCTGCATTGACAATGATGCAATGCAAGCTGACTCAGCGCTGCTGCTGCTGCTATCTGGAACAGGTTGTTCAGGTATTGCCCTGGGTCCTAGTCAGCAATGCACGACTCAACCTCCAAGAACTAACACGTATAGCAACAACACGTGCATTAGGGGCGTTGTTAGAACTAGGGTTAGTAACAAATCATGACGGATTGTTATGTCCGCGCGGATCTCAGCCGCCGCCGTTCAGCCTGCCGGCGGCACCGGTGCCGCCGACACTGTCGCCGTCGGAGATTCCGAAGCCGGCTCCGGTAGACCCGCCGCCGCTGCCACCGGCCGCTGCGGCAGCAGCAGCAGCAGGGGATGAAGCAGGTTCAGCAGCAGCATGGTTAGCGGGGCCAGATATGAGCTTCGCTGCTGCTGCTGCTGCTGCAGCTGGTCGAGATCAGCAGCAGCCGCTGCCGGGAGCTCCTGCTGTTGGAGGATCAGGATCCAGCAGCAGTGGCAGCAGCAGCAGCAGTAAACAGCAGCAACAGCAGAGTAGTCCGCAACCCGGTGAACCATCGCACATAACGTTTCAAGCGCACGCGATATTGCATTGCTTAGCAGATCTACATAGGATGTCTGTCCGCTGTAAATGGACGTCACGAGCACAGGAAAAGTGGCGATCCAGCAGCAGCAGTAACGGTGGGAGCAGCAGCAACGGCGGCAGCAGCAGCGGCGGCGGCAGCAGCAGCGGCACACCGCCGTACACCTCACCTACCTACAGCGGCCAAGGCGGCTTAGCAACAGCAGCAGGGTTTAACAGCAGCAGCAGCACTAGCAGCAGTCCCGGGCAGCAGCAGCAGCAGCAGTGGCCCAGCAGTTGCCAATTACTAATCCACTGTGACGAAAGCCACTGGGGCTTAGTCGGGGTGCTGCTAGTCTGCTGGTTACACTGGTGCTGCGGTGTCGAAGAATCAGCAGCAGTAGAATCCATCAGTAGCTCATTAGGCATCAAACTAGACACCACAATCTTGTTAGAAGTTAGACGGTTGTTAGTTGTGAGGGCTAAGGAGCGGTTTAGCAGGCTCATGCTGACGTGGCCGTACGGCGGGCTCAGTGCCGAGGTGTCAGGGGAGTTGGTCGGTGGCTGGACTGAGCGAGTTGCCATGAAGAGATGCTTGAAGCAGGATGGCTGTTTTGGGGCCAGCCAAGGTGGGTTGTCTGCTGTTTATGGGATGCGCTTTGAAAAAACACATTCCTAAACCCAGCATTGCCAAACCTAGCGTTGCATTTGGCACTTCCCTGTTTTGCACTGCCAATGCAAACAGGATAGATGCGCTGCCAAGAGCTGCCGTGCCATGCAGGGGGTACGGCATCCGGATATCTCTTGGGTTGCTCATGACAAAGCTCTGAAAAGCTCTGACGCTGACACTTCACAACCATTGACTGCACCACCAGTTTACAGGCTGAAGTGACTACTATTTTGAAGCGCTTTTGTCGAATATTCCTGGTTGCCGGCCCTAGCTTTGTGTTTAGCGCTTTCGTGTATGCTTGATAGGCAGCTTGTAATGCTTTCATGAGCTGTATCGAAGTGATTTTTCGCTCTTGCTATGCATTTTGTCGCATCAACGTTGTGAGCAAGAGCGAAGAATCACTTCATGGTACTGCTTGCACTACCTGGGGCTCTTGATGCAGGGTTACGTCGGGAAATGTCTTTGGGTGTTTGAACAGAGCCGCTTACATTGAAGCAGCACTTGAAGCAAGATGCATGTCGCGGGGCTCTGTCGATCCTGTTGTTGTGCTATTGCTGTTTGCGGAACTAGGCCGCTGCTGGCATATCATGCATGCATGTGAATCATCAAAACCTTTTGCACATCTATTGAGAAGTTGTCAAGGTTAGTGCTTGCACGACATAGGGCTCTTGAAGCGGGGTTGAGAAGGAAATTATCTGTCGGTCGTTAGACCAAGCCGCTTACATTGAATCGGCACTTGAAGCAAGATGGATGTCCCGGGGCTCTGTCGTTCCTACTCCTGCTATTGCTGTCTGCTGTTGAACTTAGGCCCGAACTGGCATATCATGCATGCCATATTATGAGCTGCTTACGGTAGGGAATGTGAAGTTGCCCAGACACACACAGTACCCTGCCTTGATTTACGCTAGCGCTCTCTTGAAAGCGCTATGCGGAGCTCGTTCATTCATTTAATCATTCATGAGCTTCTTCAAATCTTTTTCCACACATGTTGCGAATGTTGTCAAGGTTACTGCTTGCACCACATGGGGCTCTTGAAGCGGGGTTATGAAGGGACTCGTTCGTTGGTGTTTAATCAGAGCCGCCTACATTGGACCGGCACTTCAAGCAAGATGGATGTCTCGGAGCTCTGTCGATCTTATCGCTGTGCTTGAGGCAGCAGATGCTCTTGATATGAGGTCGCTGCTGGTTGCCTCTGTCACATGCACCATTGTCAGTGGTAAAATGGCAGTGATACAGCCACTGCTTTGGGTGGTGTTCTTTTCCCTTCTGGAATGGGGTGCGGGGCTGATGGCCATAGTGCTATGGCTGGTGGGTAGCTTGTATATATATATATATGCACCATTGTCTGCTTCTGCTGGAGCTCTTTCTCCTATGTTTGTTGGTGTCGACAACACTCAGCACTTCAATCATAGTTCAGTTTGGTGCAACTCTATTCTGAAAAGTATTAGCACTTTTCTGAACAATCTATATTCAGTGTATACAAAACATCAGGAAAATACCTAACCTGTAACATGTGAGCACATGTGCGCTGCACTGTCTCCAGACAGCATTGTACTGGTTCACACGGTCAGCCTATCAGCGGTCACATGAACTCCTGGGGTTGCGCCTTCGATGCACATATAGCAGTGACGAGATCACTCCTTTGGGTGTTGCTGTTTCCGCCTCTGAAATGAGGTGCAGCGCCGATAGCCATAGAGCTATGGCGGTGGGTAGCTTATATCAGTGCTGACATGCTACTGCTGCTCATGCATTGCTGCAGGACACTTCTATCTAGAGCTACAGGGCCTCCATCCTGGCAAGTACCATTACAAATTCATCGTAGACAACACCTGGGCTACTGATGCACACGCACCGCAAGCGCTGGACTCCCAAGGCAATTGGAATAACGTGTTAGAAGTCAAACCGCCGCCGAAGATAGAGACGCCGGAGGAGCAGGCGCACTTTGCGGCTTTGCAGGCGTTGTGTATGGCGTTCGAACGCAAGTTGCGGCCTGTGGGTAGCTTTTTTGGCAATTAATCAGCTGTCCGGTGGGTGTGTAAATGTGACTGAGCCAATCCAAACAGGATAGATGCGCTGACAAGAGCTGCCATGACATGCATGTGGCACCTGGAAGATTTTGGGCTGCTCTTTACAAGGCTCTGACAAGCTCTGACGTTGATTGGGTGTGTAGCGGGTAGTTTTAGAGTGTTGGGTGAGTTGCTGTTTTGAGAATGCAAGGCTGAGGACTTCTGCATTGTTTTTGGTGCAGCCGACTGCTGACTAGCGTCCGACTGCTGACCTGGCATACAGTTTAAATTTTCTGATACATGTTGCCCTAGCTGGGAGCCTGCACGCACTCCGCAACGGCTTGAGACGCTGTGAGAGAGTTGTTGATGCTGCACCTTATGCTAGAGAACAGGCGACACGCTCTGAAGCATGGGGCACGAGGTGCCAACTTGGCACTGAGTGCCAACATGGACTGCTCAATTGGCGCGCCACACACCTGCAGCGCGGGAGGCCAGGCGGTTTACCGGGCGTGGTCACCAAATAGACGATGGTTTTCAGATTTCAGTATACAGTCACCATCTAACGCTGTTCTTGGGCAATCACGTCAACCTTTCGGTGTCTTAGCAACGTGGTTACCCCAGACCCACAGCTGACCAGTCTGCTCATAGCGCACAACGGCGGGTCTATGACCTGTTTTGATAGTTACTGGATTGTTTCCATTGTTTCCCAAGGGCGGCTTCTCGCATCGGTGGCTACTTCGTACTGTACAAAACGCCTGCAGACAGGCGTTCAAGCTTGCCTCGCCTCGTTCTGCTAAGAACAGTAAACTATGATTGATACAGGCACCGGACAGTCCCCTGTAAACATCAGGTGGGCGGACACTACCAGCACCTTTGGCGCAGCAAGCACAGCTGCTGCATCGCCGAGAATGAATTGCATTTGGAGTTGCTTGCGTTGTTCGTTGGCGCATGTCTTCCTATGGTGCCAACCTGCTCTGGATTGGCTGCGCAACAGCATCTGCTGAAGCTTGCGGTCTGCATGGTGGCACACGGACGCCGACTGCCTGCTTCGTGCGCCCAAAAAGGCAACTACGTATGCCTCAAAGACAATCAAAGCAGCAGATGGGCAACACCTGGCACCCAGCATCAGCCCTCATGACTCACACAACTGCCCTCAACTGTTCTGTACTGTCCTGCCCCGCAGGATATACACCGATGGTTTCACGAAGGACCACAAGCAGTCGCTCATCTCCTGGCTCGTTGCAGTCACGACCCTGACGCTGTACACGGGATGGATGCACATACTTATCGGGCTGATGATGGCCAGCTTCTTCAGCAGGACATGTCTGTATCTGCTCATTGCCATATGGTCCACAGTCTTCTTGCCGCCTAAACCAGTACTATGGAACGCTTTCTGCAGGAGTTGGGTGTTTCAGACTTGGTGAGTGTGTTGTACCACACTTCAGCAGCAGGGTCAGCACAGTAGGCTTGCAGGAACACCCGCAGTGTTGTCAAGCAGATGCATACATCATATGACCTGCAACGTGTGTGTCACCAGCTGCATAAGTTGGACATAAAACAGAACCAGGGAGAGGTAGGTCAAAAAACTGTTGCAGTGTTATGCCATTTCGCTGTGTTACCGAGTACTCTTGTTGGTAAGGAGCTTCTACATGTAACCGGCCTCTTTTAAATTAGCAGCGCTGACATTTGTGCCAGGTCAGGGCTGCTAGAATAGTGTTGATTGCAGGTAGCTCGGGGTAGAGCCGCCGGCACAATCAGTAGCTATCCATCATGCAGGAACAGTTAGACATTCGGTATTAGAGTTTGAATCAGCACCAGTTGTAGTGCCATCTATGCCAGGTCACCATGATGGATTTCACAACAGCTGCTGTGATGTTGGCCGCCAACCATGATATCGCATAGATTGCAGTTGCGCTCGACTGTTGAGCCTTGAAGCCTGTGTATTCACTCCAACCCTCCTGTCAGAGCAGGGAGTGAGTTCAGCGCTCGGCTCATGTGTGACACAACACCACGGTAACATACATGGCTGCGCGCTGTTTGCTCACAGGCGGGAATACTTCCAGTTCAGCTATCTGAATGAAGCAGTGCTGGATCCCAAGAAGAACTACATTTTCACGGAGTTCCCACATGGGGTGTTCCCTATCTCTGAGCTCATAGCAGGTCAGCACATGACATACGCGGCACGATAACGGCAGCTTTGAGCCTTAACTGCCTATCCAGAACCGCTCAGCCAGTTACAGGAAATGTCCGTGGCAAGCGGCATCAGCCAGCAAATGTACATTGGTACAGCCATACATAATTAAGACAGCTGCTGATATGTTTTGGATTCCAGCAGCTGGTTGCCCATCATCCAGCTTTAGCCCATCCCAGTAGCAATAGCACAGTAGGTAGGGGCACAGCCTACAGCTGACTGCAGACTCTATAGAGTTGCTGTGGGTTACGCCTTGTATTATTACAGAGAGAGTCAGTAGGCGCCTGGATGTGAGGTGAACGAGTCGAGGCTTTTGATGTTCAGTACATTCATGTTGCTTGTGAATCGATTTGCAGGTACTCTGTGTCAAGCCATCTGGCCGGACTTTAGTATCTACTCCATTGCAGCCAGCAGTGTGTACAGCATTCCATTCTGGAGGCATTTCATCGCATGGCTAGGAGCTGTGCCTGCAACACCAGGTATGAAGCAGTTGGTACTCTTGATGTGGTGTTGGCAGCTAGAGCCAAACAGCTGGTAGTCAGTTAATGTAGTGTTGGCAGCTATGCGTGCTTGACTGCACTGTGATGTTTTTGTGTAAGCGCTGTACACTGTGTATTGCATGGCCAGGAGCTGTGCCTGCAACACTAGGCGCGAAACATCTGTCTATCTAATCAGCAATTATCAAGCAGCCACTTCATGCAGTGCGGCCAAGTACGCAGATTGATGTGTCGTAAGCCTTGCAGACTGGCACGTTGTATTGCATTGCTAGGTGCTGTACCGGCAGCGCCAGGATTGAATTATTTGGTGCAAACACCAGTATGAGAGGCTGAAGTGCAACCCAGCTACGCCAAGGGGTTGGGCCAGCTGTCTCTAACACACACTGCAGTGGCACGAAACAGCGCAGAGCTGTCCTGACCGTGCGTAAGATTGGTATCCATTACCCTGCACTGCTGTGACCGTTACGTCAGTGCTGCTGCAATGTGGTTATTGTGCTATTGTTGCTCTGCTTTACAACACACTTTGTCCTTTTCTCTGTCGTTATAAAATGGATGGCTTTTGTGGGATGTCTGTCCGCAGGCAACTTCAAGAAGATGCTCAAGAAGGGCAGCTTGGCAGTTATTGTGGGGGGCATAGCTGAGATGTATATGCAGGTAAATAGTGCCTATCAATCATATGGACTTGCTGGCTGTGCTGTAATCACCACTTGCTGCAGATATATCCACATGATGGTTCAGCTGTAATCTTGGTGATTGACATTTCTTTTGGACTGGCAGAGTTGTGTTGCAGCTGTAGTCTTGGTGATAGACATTAATATTGGAGTGTTGTGCTGCTCTATGTGTTGGGGAGCTTGCCTCAAGGGTCGTTGCAGAGGCAAGCATCTCAGCATCCCTCAGCCTCATTTGAGACTGGCTTTGCTGTTTATGGGCTGCAGCACAAGCGTAAGGAACGCATCATGCTGCGGGACCGCAAGGGCTTTGTGAGAATTGCTGTTGAGGAGGGGCTGGACGGAGGGATCATCCCTGTATATCACTTTGGCAACACACAGGTCAGTCTGGCAGCAAATCGTATCTATCCTGCTTCCTCGGTGTGCTGACGGGTGTTTTGGCGCTGCGATGTGCAGCAGCATTTGGGCTATCAGCAGTAGTATATCTGCGGGTTGTGCTTTGCGACCGGTTTGCAACTGGTGTAAGTGAAGGATGCATTCTCTATGTCAGTGGACGCGTGACCTGTCTTGACCACACCTCAGCAACACTGGAACCGCGCCCACAACACTGCTTGATGATCATCATCTCCGCCTGCTTGTTCGTGTTCGTGCGAATTTTGCCTGCGTTGGCTGTTTGCTGTGCAGGTGTTTGCTACCAGTTTGCCACTGGTATAAGCGCAGCGCTAAAATGTCATTGGACGTGTGACCTGTCTTGGCTGCATCTCAGCAACACTGGAAACTCCAGCGCCCATAACACCGCTTATGTGTGATGATTCCATCTTGACCTGCTTCTTGTTGTTTTATGCAAATTCTGTCTGCCTTGCTGTTGCTGTGCAGGTGTTTGCGGCCGGTTTGCTACTAGTCTGGACGAAGCGCTAACATGCCATCGATGTGTGACCTGTCTTGACTGCGTCTCAGCAGCACTGGAACTGGGGGCCCACATTACTGCTTATGGTCGATGATTCCATGTTGACCTGCTTCTTGTTGTTTGTGCAAATCCTGTCTGCCTTTGCTGTGTGCTGTGCAGGTGTTTGACTACTGGCCTCAGTCACTATCAAACTTTGCCCGCAAGAACAGGGTAGGAGCAGGCTTCTTGGTGGGACGCTGGGGAACACCTGTACCACGCAAGGTACGAGTGCTGCTATTTTATTGTAAGCATGGTGTTTCCTGCTTTTTTGCTCACTGGACATTGTATATATCTGCGGGGTGTAATGGGAGTGTGGGGTTTTTGGTGGGCCGCTAGGGAACAGCTGTATCTCGCAAGGGATGAGTGCTAGCCGTCGAGAGCATTGGGTTTATGCACTGGGATTGGGTTGTTTCATCAATTTTTGCCATAATACAGGTTTGCCATAATACAGTGTTGTGCATGGTTTTGGAGCCATTAGGGTTGATGGTGTCTGGCAGCTGCTGGCCAGTGATAATTACCTAGCTAGGCATGACAGCTGCAACGCCGTTTTGGCCAGCTATGAGAGTATGAAAAGGCATCCCACATCTAGGTGATGCTGCGCCGTAACACATTTGTGACACGTCTGTCTGACGCACGTCGGATGTGCTTATGATGTACGTCTGCTGTGTTGCTAGGTACCCCTGTACATGGTTAGTGGCAAGCCCATTCCAGTGCCCAAGGTAGACAAAAGTGACAAGGAGTTGTTCAACAAGACTGTAGATGATATCCACGCACAGGTTGTGCAGCAACTGCAAGACCTGTATGACAGGCACAAGGCCAGTTATGGTTGGGCTGACAGGCCGCTCGTGATTGAGTAAGAACGGGGTATGCTTGCGGCAGGCCCTGTGTCGGTGATATGTTGTGCGGTGCAGGAGCAGCTGCAGACTGCAGAGTTGTTCGGTTGTTGGGTTTGCTATGATTAATGTCACGCTTCAATCAGCAACCAAAGCTGTTGTCGTTAAGAAGCAGCTATTCTCTTGGCCAGACGACTGGTGTTTGCGTTTATGCCTGTCATTCAGAATTGCTTAAGCGGGGCTTCAGTGGGGCTTGATTTCGTGCCAGCTGCAGCTTGCCGACGATCTGGTGGTGTTCTGAATGGTGTTTTCCCGTTGTCACGTAGCTTGAGTCTTGGTATGCGTGAACAGTACACAGTTGCTGCATGGGTGTGGCTGTGTGAAAGTAGGCTGTCTGGTAGACTGTCAGTAGAACTAGGTACCAACCTACTAATAGCACTTTGGCAATAAAGAGGTGGCACTGCATTCGGTGCTCTGCAAAGCAGCATCAGCTGTCGCGTACTGCTGCATCATAGTGGGTGTGCTGTTCTTTGCTTTGGTGTGTCCTGTATATTGTCCTTCGTGCGTGCGGGCAGGTCACAAGTCTTATAGCCTGCTGACTGTGTGTCTGTCAAACACAGACTCTAAAGTTGGGTGCCATCTAGTGACTTACTCCTGGGGTAGGGTTCAGACTTCCAAGTTGCCTGGCGCTCTTGAAGGTCATGTGCAGCGATTTCGGCTCATATGCCATGACATAAGTTAGTTTCAAACTGCGAAGGTTGACTGCAGGCAGCGTCCGGCAAGCACTGAGGCTGTGCGTAACGGGATCGGCGGTGCACGCGTATGGCTGTTAGGCATGCATGATGCTGAGCTATGACCGGGCACCATAACAGAAGTAAAGCTTCATAATAGTTTCTGAACATAATGAAAAACAAGCATGAAACGAAGGCAGTCTGAACATAATGAAAAACAAGCATGAAACGAAGGCAGAAGCATGCATGCTGGTGAACACTGTCAGCTGAGCTGGCTTGCGTGTTTGCAGGGTCCCCGCACTGTCTTGTTTGTACGTCTGTCACTCGCATGATGTCAAGCATCGCATGTACTGCTGCTGTTTCTCATGGTAAGTGCCCTCAACCTCTCGCAGGGCGTGCTCTCAACCTGCGGTAGCAGGTACCACACAGGGACCTATGGCGCTCTTTATATGCCACTGCAGCTCTTGCCAGCGCATCTAACCTGTTGCATGGCTCAATATTTTCATATGCATTCAAACACGGATCACGGCTGTGCACACCCGCCCACCGCGCAGGCCGGGAGCTACCGCCCGATCTCGGCGATTCCTTCGGTGACCCCCACTTTACTCGCGGTCAAAAAGCTTATACCAATCCAAAACATCCTTTGGACTCACACACGCGCCCTGCGGCAGCCCGTGCGCCTACTGCACACGACCTTTCAATTCCACACTCTAAGCCGAGGCCTCGGCTTAGAGTCGAAGCTCGTGGGCCGCGACTCCCGTGAGCTGTAAAACATTGGCAATTCAAAGACATCATGGGTCGGACCCGGTCACCTTGAAGGAGCAACAACAGTCGGACAGTTGACAGCCCACAGAAGTTCGCGACGACCCGGACTAGGCCCGGTAACGCCGTGATCATGAGGTTGCCGTCCGTCAGCGAGACTGCTCAAGTATCCGGATGTTCACTTATTGACAAACGTCAGTTGGTAAGACATCGTCGTGTTGTCGTCCCTTTTTCGTAGCCAAGTCGACACCTGCACCGCTGCCAATGACGAGTCCCGTACTGCGGTGACGGGCCCCGGTGCCAGCTGGCACAGCTGCCGCAGTAGACTTAATTGCTATCACCCGTTCAACCGGCCTGTATTTCACAGGGGTCTGATATCGGTTGACAACAACCGCTCTACTAGTAGGCACCTCACCGCGTCATCAGTTACTGAAACATCGTTGCACGAGGCAACGTAAATGCAATGCACTTAATGCATGTGATTCCGAATCCGCTGAACCCGATCATCGGCGCTATTTGCTGTCAGCTTTCACAGCGGCCCCAAGAGCTGTGCCATTTGCTAGTTGACAGCCAGCAATTGCACATCGAACTTCAAAGTTGCGTTTGGTGGGATGACGCCGCTGGCTCCACTTGAACCGTAGGCAGTCTCTGGGCTGCATGTCAAGACGGAGTGCTCGCCGACACTCATTGCGGCAACTCCCTGATCCCAGCACTTGATCACCTGCGCATGGCAGCAGCAGCAGCAGCAGCAACAGCAGCCATAAGGTAAGTGAGTCGCATACAGTTCAGTGTAGACCTGCCCAAAAAGTTGGCAGTCCCTGAGCTGCAAGACAGTATGCTCGCCAACACTCATTGCAGCGACTCCTTGGTACCAACACTTCAAAAGGACCTTGATAGTCTTTGAAGCTGGGCTTGCCGACATTTATTGTGGCGCTTATGGGCTGCTGCCAGCGGCACAGTACAGCGCTACTGCAGTAAGCTCGGGTGCTGCTGATGACTCATGGCAAGTGACTTGTCAGCAAAACACGGCAGGAAATGCTAACAGCACAAGCAATGCGCCTAAAGCCCTCACCTGTCCAAAGCCCAGTGTGAATACGAATGGTTCACCACGGGTAACAGACGAGTCAAACACGCTGCCGTCGGGGAACGAGCCAGTGTAATGCACGGTGACACTCTGGCCTTTCTTTGGGTACGTCTTGCCGTCGCCTGCAATGCACTCAAGATGGCACTTTGTTCATCAAGAATGAATGAATGAGCTCCGCATAGCGCTTTCAAGAGAGCGCTAGCATAAGTTAAGGGAGGTAATGTGTGTGTCGGGGCGACTTCACATTCCCTACCATTATCAAGACCAACACAATACTACCTCCTTGAATAGTTTTGAACAAACCGCCAACACTGAGAACTGGCTTGGATGACTATTTGCTATTTAGTTACCAATACTCAGCATCGATCACAGCCATGTGCATGCTGCTGTATGTAATAGAGTTGCTGCTGTTGTCTGCTGCGTGTGCTGTTGTGAACGGTATGCCTGAAGACACTGGGTTATTGATTGAGCCAGCAGCTGCCACCTATGTCGAAGGGAACGGTGCAGGTCATGCTGCCACAGGGCTATCACAGCGGAAGTCTATCAGCAAACTTCATGGTGTGCAGATGTTGCGCTGGTGCTCTAGTAGCGACCGCCCCAGGAATGATGCAGCAGAACGGATGTTGTCTGCTGCAGCAAGCCCGTGCATACATGCACTAGTTTTGCTACTGCTGTCATCACACACGGGGCATCCGCAACTGCTGCTCACAGCTGGCATCATAGCTGTGAGGTGAAACAATGTTCATAGAGCTGAGACATATTGACCATGGTTCGGCACACCACAATATGACCATTGCGCAAGTCACATGACTGCATAAAGTACTGCATAGTGGCCCATGCTGCTGCTGTTGCTGCTGCGCGTCAACAAATGTCTGGCCAGCGTCATACGTTAGCTTGATACTTCAACTTGATAGGTACTTACCAGCTTTGAGCACTTGCTTTGTGATTCCTGCTGCTTGAGTTGACGCTGCCATCAAAACAGTAGCGAGCACTGCGGCGGCGAACAAGGCCGGGACACGCATCCTGCACATAGTATATCTTGTGATGTTTGGTGAGACGTTTGATACGATGCTGCAAGTCAACAAAGCCGTAGTCCGGTACAAATGTACTGTAACAGCAAAGTTTGTTGGTGCGCTATGTCTCGCTCGCAGTCATATGCCTCGAGTGTAATGCATATTGCTAGGGCAGCTTACCAACTGCATGAAAGGAGTTCTCACCTGATGTCGAGCTTGATACCAGCAATAAAGGTTTGTGCGTAATCCCAGCAGCCCACGAGCTGAGCTTCGATGTTTGATACACGTCCACTTGTAGCCACAAGAAGCCAGTGTGCGTTTTCAACAGCCGGCAGGGACATGGCCGTGACCCGTCGGAATCGCGAAAGATAATGGTTGTGGAATCCCAACAAGCGTTGGCAGTTGGGCTGTGGCAGGCCTCTGATAGCATTGCTGTATTGTAGATAGTACCACCCAAATGAGCTGGGCTAGCAGCTGCGTCTTAACATCCAGCACACTCAAGCCAACCGCGGATGGTCGCCTCAGCGGCTTGCCACACTGCATGCCATAGCTCCGAGTTGAGCACCACTTCCTCAGCCGAGACCGCGATCTTTCCAGTGACTGCAGGAACAGCGGTGCTGACCGGAACAGTTCCTTTTGTGGCTTGTGTTGAGCAGATGCAACCCAAGCCGCTGCCATTGGCGCCAGCAGCTACAGCAGCACTAGCACCAGCACGTACGTACGTGATTAGCAGAGGCACCAGCAACGGATCGGGGCCCGGCTATGCAACAGGACGGCTGCTAAACTCAGTGGTCGTGCTTCTGTATCCCGTGCCCTGTTCAATGAGCTACACACATCATCAATTTCTCCCTTATAGAACTACTCATCATGCTCCACACTGCAATGCTGGTAGCCACCAAGGCATGTTTACATCATCTAAAATGAGCCGTCACCTTTGTTGTAGAATACAACAAGATCTCAAAACTTAGGAGGCCATTTCTACTAGCATTGCTGTCATCCACCAAATGCATATACACATGGGATGTACTACCTGAGTGGTGCAATGCCTCAACAAGACAAAAGTACACAAGTTGAACCGCAATTGGGGTTTTTTGCCTGCAAAACGTGAGCGGCGGTCAGGGAGCAATGTCCCGCACCCTGTTCAACGCAAATCATTCACTGAATGGCACCGAGTGGCACCTCATGCTACCCAAAAACAATACAATCGTCCCAACTGCACTGCTGGCCCAGCAGTAGTACCCTCCAAGTGCAGAAGCGCTTGGGCTACTGCTGCTGTCTGTTGTGCTGGTCTAGTTCTGGACCACACGGGATTGCGGAATTTGAAGCCTCGCCTTTGGCATAGAAGATTGCACACTCACAGTGCAATATCCTGCACTCTGTTTTCTCACAGCTCATTCACTTCACCTTTATCACAAGATTAATACAATCATCTCTGCTGCGCTGCTGCAGATGTTCTCCAAATGAGTAACTGCGTGGGCTATTGCTGCTGTCTGTTGTGTTAGTCTAGATCTGGACAACACGGGATTACGAAATTCAAAGCCTCGCCTTTGGCATAGAACACCGCCCACTCACGGTGCAATGTCCTGCACGCTGTTTTCACACAGCTCATTCACTTCACCCTTATCATAAGATTAATACAATCATCTCTGCTGCGCTGCTGCAGATGTTCTCCAAATGAGTAACTGCGTGGGCTATTGCTGCTGTCGGTTGCAAGGCCAGATCTGGACAACACGGGATTACGAAATTCAAAGCCTCGCCTGTGGCCTAGAACACCGCCCACTCACGGTGCAATGTCCTGCACTCTCTTTTCACACAGCTCATTCACTTCACCTCTATAGAAATTCATGAAGTCATCTCCACTGCACTGCTGATAACCACCAAATGCATAACCACATGGGCTACTGTTGCTGCCTGTTGCAGTACCAGCCTTCTTTGGTGTCTGAAAAGCACGGGTGTGTGCAACTCGAAGCTGTGCATTCTGCCTAGAATACTGCCCACAATTTCGAGCCTCAAGCCTCGTCTTTGACCTCAGGCTAGAACACCGCCCACTCACGGTGCAATGTCCTGCACTCTTTTTTCACACAGCTCATTCACTTCACCTCTGTAGAAATTCATGAAATCATCTCCACTGCACTGCTGGTAACCACCAAATGCATAACCACATGGGCTGCTGCTGCTGTCGGTAGCTGTGCTCTGACACACACCGTATGCAACGTTCTCACACTGTGTGAGGCTGACTGTGGCCATGTTAAGAGCTTGTGATACTGCTGATGCCAGATAGGTGCCCTCACAGTACCTCTGCGGACAATAAGCACACACGGTGTTTGAAAGCAGAAAATTGGGTTCGGCACCGCGCAAAGAACAGTTTGCAAGGGCCAGTGGCTTGTTGTGGGGGTGTTGAAGACACCAGATGCAATGGTTTTGACACTGTGTAAGGCTGACTGTGCCCATATCAAGAGCTTGGGATACTGCTGATGCCAGATAGGTGCCTTCACAGTACCTCCGCGGACAACAAGCACGCATAAACGCAGTCAAACGGTGTCAGCAGTATGCAAAGAACAGTTTGCAAGGGCCCATGGCCTCTTGGGTTTGCAAGGGCCAATTGCAGTGCCTTGTTGGCTTGGGTTTGTAGGGGACGCCATATGTCGTGTTCTCACACTGTGTGAGGCTGACTGTGGCCATGTTAAGAGCTTGTGATACTGCTGATGCCAGATAGGTGCCTTCACAGTACCTCTGCGAACAACAAGCAGACATGAACGCAGGCAGATGGTGTCAGCGCTGTGCAAAGAACAGTTTGCAAGGGCCAGTGGCTGGTTTGAGGTTTGTTGAAGACACCAGGAGTCATGTTTTTTACACTGTGTGAGGCTGACTGACCATATTAAGAGCTTGGGATACTGCTGATGCCAGATATGTGCCTTCACAGTACCTCCGCGGACAACAAGCAGGCACGGTGTTTGAAAGCGGAAAATTGGTGTCAGCACTGCACAGAGAACACGTTACAAGGGCCCATGGCTTCTTGGGTTTGTTGAAGACAATACTGCAATGTTACTTGCATTGTGTGAGGCTGACTGTGGCTATATCAAGAGCTTGCGATACTGCTGATGCAAGATAGGTGCCCTCACAGTACCTCTGCGGACAATAAGCACACACGGTGTTTGAAAGCAGACAGATGGTGTCAGCAGACGCAAAAAACAGTTTGCAAGGGCCGGTGGCTTGTTGGCTTGGGTTTGTAGGAGACACCATAGTATGCAATGGTTTTTGACATTGTGTGAGGCTAACTGTTGCTACATTGGCAGCTTGGGATACTGCTGATGCCAGATATGTGCCTTCACAGTAGTCTGCGGACCACAAGCAGGCATAAACGCAGGCAGATGGTGTCAGCGCTGTGCAAAGAACAGTTTGCAAGGGCCAGTGGCTGGTTTGAGGTTTGTTGAAGACACCAGGAGTCATGTTTTTTACACTGTGTGAGGCTGACTGACCATATTAAGAGCTTGGGATACTGCTGATGCCAGATATGTGCCTTCACAGTACCTCCGCGGACAACAAGCAGGCACGGTGTTTGAAAGCGGAAAATTGGTGTCAGCACTGCACAGAGAACACGTTACAAGGGCCCATGGCTTCTTGGGTTTGTTGAAGACAATACTGCAATGTTACTTGCATTGTGTGAGGCTGACTGTAGCTATATCAAGAGCTTGCGATACTGCTGATGCAAGATAGGTGCCCTCACAGTACCTCTGCGGACAATAAGCACACACGGTGTTTGAAAGCAGACAGATGGTGTCAGCAGACGCAAAAAACAGTTTGCAAGGGCCGGTGGCTTGTTGGCTTGGGTTTGTAGGAGACACCATAGTATGCAATGGTTTTTGACATTGTGTGAGGCTAACTGTTGCTACATTGGCAGCTTGGGATACTGCTGATGCCAGATATGTGCCTTCACAGTAGTCTGCGGACCACAAGCAGGCATAAACGCAGGCAGATGGTGTCAGCACTGTGCAAAGAACAGTTTGCAAGGTCCATGGGTGGTTGTGGGGGTGTTAAGGCACCAGGTGTCATGTTTTTTGACATTGTGTCAGGCTGACTGTGGCCACATTGGCAGCTTGAGCGAGCAACTGCTGCCAGATGTGTCCCTTCACAGAACCTCTGCGGAGCACAAGCACGCATGTTCGCATACCAATGGTGGTCTATGTACCTCACAATCGCTGACGGGCACCCCGGACGGGGTTGAACTGACTCCACAGCTCTTATGGCACTTGGATGATCAATTGATTATGGTAGGGAATGTGAAGTCGCCCCGACACACACTGTGCAATGGCATTACCCTCCCTTAACTCACGCTAGCACTCTCTTGAAAGCGCTATGCGGAGCTCATTCATTCATTCACTCATTGATCAATTGATATCAACCAACATGGGCCAATCCCTGTCTGTTTGGTATGTAGTGTCACACTTTTCTGCTTCGCGCTTCTTATTCAGCTGCTAGTTTGAGGAAATGAGCTCACGCCCAAGCAGCAGGTTCTTACGCAGTCTGCATAAGAGCATTGTCTCCAATATTATACTAGAACATTCTACTACCCTAGTAGAAACACTACTTTGATAACCTAGGTATAAGGCACCACCTGTATAATACATACCAGTGCAGTGTCACAGGCGGTTTGTGCAACGGACGCTCCGGCTATGCTTCCATATCCTTCACAATCGTTCACTGCCAGATGTTGTACCTCAGGACTAGGAAGGGGAGAGTCAACTGCTGTCGACAAAGCTCTTCTGGCCAGTGGAGTACCATATATCTAGACACCAAGAAGCGCAATACGGTAATAAACAAACAAGGACATACCCACCAATGCACTGTCACAGGCGGTTTGTGCAACTGATGCTCCGGCTATGCGTCCATATCCCTCACAATCATTCACAGGCACCTCAGGACTAGGAGGGGGAGAGTCGACTGCGCAGCTCTTCTGGCACGTGGAGTAACAGTTATCCGTGGAGCAGTATTGGCACTCAATGCAGGGCTCGGCTGAAACTGCCGCTACTGCTGCTGCTAGCAGCAGCAGCAGCAGGGGTTTTGAGCACAGGGATGAAGGCCTCATATTGCAAGGAGTTGGGTTGGTGAGCACGTGTTGGGTTAGCCTGCATGGTAGCAACAGGTAAAAAGCACAGTATGTCGGTAAAAGCCTGTGGGAAGTTTGAGAAGGTTTGAACCGAATATGTTTGCAGTGTGCTGCTGTTGCGGTGTTTTCACACAGAACAGTTTGTTACAGGTTGCAACTGATGGTAGCCGGGGTTTTGACTATCATGCTGGCAGTCAGCGCGAGTGTGAACGCGAACAGGGTAAAGAAGGGATTGCCAATGCTTAAGGCAGGTACTGCTGCTGGTCCAAGTCTGAGACAAGACAGATTCAAGTAGCTGCCGGGTGGCATCTGCAGACAGCTGTAACTCCGTCTAATATCAAACGCCTCAAGTGCAGAATGCATGCGCGTTCTACTTATGTATGACTTCCGACCAATACCTTTTGCAGACGAATGCAAGTCACGACAGCTGATTTGGCGTGAGGGCTCTGCGTCCAATCTTGATTACCGCACATGCGCTCCAGGAACAGTCGACCGTGATTGCATGCTGGTGTCTGGTGCTCTTTACAAGCTGCTTAACACCAAAGTCTCGCTCATGGTGTTAATGTTATGCGATGCCTGGCAACTGCCTTCGGCAGCTGTGGCGCGCTGCATCCAAAGTTGCCCAAAGTTTGGGCTGCCGGAGTCGCGTCACCATGGTCGCGGTTACTTAAACGTCACTTAAACTTCTAAGCCATTGAACAAGCTTGTTAAGCCTAGATACGTGTGTTTTTGCGGCATTCTGAAGCTTTCCCGCCAGCCTGCCAGCGTGTGCGCGTGCATCGGGTCCGCAGATCATCGGCAGTGCCAGGTGCAGTGGCCATGCCCCATGGCGCCCTTCTGCCCCATGGGGCCCTTCCGGGGCAGTTATGATGTGCTCGTGTCTGGCCAGACACAGAGGCAACTTTGGACAGGCGCAGATACTCAAAGCGCAACGCATCGACAGACTTAACCTGAACTTGCCAAGGCTGGGATCGCCCACCTGAGAGCAAACGGTTTGGCTCCCGACCTTTTTTGCGGCAGCAGCAATGCTACAACTATAGCTACAGCTGTGGTGTTTGTCGCTGTTGATAGAGACCGAGTGATCTTTTCTGCAGCCCGAGCGTGCTGGAGTCGGCACTCGAGAGCGATGCGTGCTTCTTTTGACCATCGGAAGTTGCACTTACGGCGTCGGAGCCCGGCGGTGCACGATGCCTTGCGGCTCGATGTGCCGAGTTACCAAGCACTAAGCAAGGTTTGGTCACATGGAACGATACAAGATGCGACGCAAACATAACCCGCATCAACTCCAGACGACAGCAGGGTCTCGAAGCCTGCGATCGGCTGGCCCACCGGCTGGCATCGCTCGGCTGAATCAGCGCTTTCCCAAAAGCGGTAGCCATGGAACCTGAGGGGGCGAGTACAACAGTCAAACGTTGGAAGCTTCTGATGACGTCAGTGACCAGCTGGTGCATCCACAAACACGGTTACAATTATTACCTTTCTGGACCCGTCAGCTCCGTACACTAACAACATTCACAGGATACCAACTCTCGCCTATTGACTCTGTAGATCACCGTCCAGTCAGTCCATGCTGCCGATCTACGGGTTGATCAGCTGCCGCAGCCGTCGGACGACTAAAGACACCAGGTTCAATCTGGACTGCAGGCAGCTTAGATGTGCATCCATCACACCCAGCTTGACAGCGCACCTACTATGTTGCATCGGCTCTGTACCTGTTACTACAGAACCAGCCCCGGGCATGGCATTTTGCAAGCCCACCAGACCAGGCTGAACCACCGCAGCTGCTCCTACTGACCAATTGACGGTAGGGAATGTGGGGTCGCCCCGACACACACAGTACCCTCCCAACTTACGCTAGCGCTCTCTTGAAAGCGCTACGCGGAGCTCATTCATTCATTCATTGCTCCTACCACAACAGCAAGCCCAGGTCAAGTATTTTCAAGAGTCACCCACCAGCCATAGCTCCGGCTATGGCCATCGGCGCCGCGCCATACTTCAGAAGCAGACACAACATCACCCAAAGCTGTGGTTCTATCAGGTCAAGTGCAGCAGATCACTCTTTCCTGCTCAGCACCTGATTCATGCTGCTGACCTCTGTCCTGACTGTGGCAGCCATACTCCATGAAACCTGTAAGGTGTGGAGTACGGCAGTTTAGCCCTAGCTATTTCTGACCAGCTGCCAGCATCTAGAATAACCAGTATGGCTTTGCCGTCTTCATCTACACAGGGTGCAACCACCAGGCCATCATCTTCTGCCGTTGCTTCTGGGCTGGGAATGAAGTGAGGCTCGCCTGCAGGGGGATTACACATGATACTAATGAGGTTTGATACTATATAGACAAGCCATTTGTGAATATGAATAAAAATATAAAGTGTAAAAAGGCTTTGCTGTTTTCATCTACACAGGGTGGAAGCACCAGGCCATCATCTTCTGCCGTTGCTTCTGGGCTGGGAATGAAGTGAGGCTCGCCTGCAGGGGGATTACACATGATACTAATGAGGTTTGATACTATATAGACAAGCCATTTGTGAATATGAATAAAAATATAAAGTGTAAAAAGGCTTTGCTGTTTTCATCTACACAGGGTGGAAGCACCAGGCCATCATCTTCTGCCGTTGCTTCTGGGCTGGGAATGAAGTGAGGCTCGCCTGCAGGGGGATTACACATGATACTAATGAGGTTTGATACTATATAGACAAGCCGCTTGTGAATATCTGTGAATTGAATATATAGTGTAAAAAGGCTTTGCTGTTTTCATCTATGCAGGGTGAAAGCACCAAGCCATCATCTTCTGCCGTTGCTTCTGGGCCCCAGTGGGGAGAAAGTGCGGGTCGCCTGCAAGGGATTGACACATGAGGTTTGACACTATGTAGACATGCTGACTTGTGAATATGTGCGAGTATCTACAGTGTGAGAAGGCATTGCTGTTTTTATCTATACAGGGTGAAAGCATCAGGCCATCATCTTCTCCTGTTGCATCTGGACTGAGGGTGAAATGGGCTCGCCTGCAGGATATCGACACATGATACTCTTAATGAATAACACAATATAGACAAGCGCGGGAAACAAGCTCACAGAGAACAGCCACAGATATCAGTCAAGCGAGAATTGCAGCAGTAGCTGTCACAGCTGCTGAAGCTGAGTTGTGCTGAGAGTAACTGCAGTAACAAAAGGCTTTGACGATTCCATCCACGCGGGGTGAAAGCACCAGGCCATCTACTAGAAACAGTATATCTAGTGTTGCAACAGGGCAGGCAATGATGTATGGCTCGCCTGCAGGATGCATTTAGTCAATCAGCAAAGTTGGCAATATCCCCATAAGTTCATCAGCCAGGAATTCATCAAGCCTTCATCTTCTGCTGAAGCACCTGACTGAAGCACCTGACTGAAGCACTTGAGGCTGATAGCGATGTGTGCAGCCAGTATGTGATGGGTACTCATCATGCAATCACCTCAAACTGGTCTCCAACTGCCTACATGACTTTGTCTGAAGTTGTTTTGCGCTGGTGAGTGTCTGCTGGCTTTATGTAATGTAGGCTCATCACCTAACATCTCTGGCATTCTGGGGCCAAAACGATCTCCATAATCATAGGCAGCATGTGAACGGTATACAGCACTTCTTCCTCCTGGATGCCGTTGATTTCTCAATCAGATTTCAGCATTCATTAGACTGGAAAGAGCATGGGTACATCAACAATCATAAACATGGTGACAGCCCACTGCTGAAAAAAGCCTTTTGTTAGCAGTAGGCTACTGTTTCACAGTGGTACCTGTAACTCCACCTGGGTGCTGCCAGACCTTCACATCACCGCTTTGTAGGTCAAGCTTGGATAAGCCATTGCCGATGTTGGTTGGTCGCACAGCACAAGTTGAGTAGACGTATCTGCAGCAGAACCACAGGACAGATTCAATAATCATGAGTCTGTCATACACGATTTGTAAGGTGGGGTTTAGGTTTGTAGGGTTTTGTGTAGGGTTCACATTCACAACATGACACACATGTTACATATCCCAGGTATCCTCATCACTTAGAACCAAACAAACACATACATTGGTCGGTGCTTGGATGCAATATGTGACAGATGCAAGCATAGTGAAGCAACCACGGCTGTTATATTTGGGGGATTCCGCTTCTGAACTGCGCCGGGCCAATGGGGTTACTGTTATGGCGTTTGGGTAGCTGACACACATACCATGTGAAAAGTGACTGAGCCATGCACCAGCTCATATCCGCTGGCAAGAGCTGCAGTGTCATGCATGGGGTCGCCACCCAAAGAGCCGCTCCTGTGCTGCTCATGATGACAAGCTCTGACGCTGATAGCATCCAGACTCAAGGATCTTGACTGCACCACATGTGTCACTGGAGAATCAAACATGAGGCAGAACTTACCTGTTTGCTTTGCCCCAGAACCCGGGTGTCCAAGAAGTTGGGCTGTAACTGCTTTGAAAGAAATGGGGCGCGGTGCCGATGGCCACAGAGCTATGGCTAGTGGGTAGCTCTTATATACGTAGCAGCGACTTACCTGTTTGGTGTGCCTTTGAGCCCCGGGTGTATACTCGGGAAGTCCATGAAGTCAACATGCTTGGATGAGGCATCAGGAATGAGAGGCCTGGGACCCTACAACAGCGGACAAGGAACGGGCCTTTGCAGTGTTGACTAGTTGATCAAACTAGTTGCCTGACAGAAGTCACAACAGCAATGCATGGAAATGCTGCTTGGTGAAATGGCAAGGGTTTTGGTGAGCATGTCTGCTGCAAGCCAGATATGCAAAGCAGCATTCACTGAGAGTTGAGAGTTGACTCAGGTCAATCAAAGCTGAGCAGGGATGCATCCATCATGTGGATGGCGACCCGTAGCATGGCACTGCAGCTTTGCTTGACTGAGGACAAAGGCAATAGAAATGAGAGGCTTGGGACCCTACCACAGTGGACAAGCAACAGGCCCTTGCAATGTTGGCTACTTGAACAACAGAGTCCAGCAATAGAAATGCATCAAGTGTAACTGCTTCAGGTGCTTGCTTGAAAATGGCTTGTATCGACTTCTATCAGGGACTCACGAGACATGTTCACACGCCTAAAGTGTTAGCATGGCTACCGCTTTCGACCTCTTCCCAAATCTGGCAGAAGACAGTAGACAGCACCGTGCTGCAGTACCTGGAGTGTCTTTGTGCATAAAGCCACCAAAAGCACAACACTGCAGACACTAGCAAAAAAAGTCGTAAATCCACTGTTCAACAGGGCGTATAAGATTTTTACCCGTGTACGTATATGCCTCCTAATACTACAAGTTAGCTCAAAGGTCAACACCCATAAGGAGCCAGCTGATGGCTCATGGGGGGCTTAACCGGGCTTACCCGTATATGTATGAGGCTGCCTGATTATAACACGTATAACCTTGGCACACAGCAGTAAACATTACCGTGCTACAGCAATGGCAATGTCTTCGTGCACAATGCCACCAAAAGCACAAACAGCAGACAGTGGCACAACAAAATGCATATACACAATTGAACAGAGCGTATACCAGCCCTACCTGTATATGTACACATGTGTACAGGCTTGTACAAGCTCTGCCAGCAGTGGCTTCTGGCAGCAATACACTGTATATACGATGGAATGTGCACCACTGTTTGACAACAACTACAAGGCATCTCAAGTGTCAACACGCGTCAGGAACCAGCTGATGGCAGGGGGGGGGTCATAAGCCTGTTAATTAGCATGGCCTACCTTTATATGTATGAGGCTGCCTGAGTAGCAAGGTGCGTCCAGTGGAATGTCCAGCCTCATGTACTCACAGCGTGTGATCTCACGACCTGACTCAGGCCCAGCACGGAGGTTCTGCAGAGCACGACACAACACAGTATGA
The DNA here is from genome assembly GCA_002588565.1 of Coelastrella sp. UTEX B 3026. Classification (NCBI taxonomy): domain Eukaryota; kingdom Viridiplantae; phylum Chlorophyta; class Chlorophyceae; order Sphaeropleales; family Scenedesmaceae; genus Coelastrella; species Coelastrella sp. UTEX B 3026. Next base: position 26,038 of record NSMO01000250.1, read on the forward strand.
ATCATCGCCATCCCTTATTATTGTGCCCATCAAAATTTGCCATGTCCACATATGCTGCTATACAATAATACAGACCCAATCATGCCAGTCGTTTTAGCATGTTTTAGCTATCTGGGTTTGAGCAATAGCCCAGCTGGCCAGCTCAACATGTCTTGAGCGCTGTGCACACTGTCAGCCAGTTGGGGGGCCAGTTGTAACAGGCCTATGTACCGCCTGATCCGGCGGTGAATGACTCAAGTTGGCTTGTAAACATCAAGTGGTCTCAAGTTCCAGGAAAGCCCTTCGTGGCCGACTGCTGGTGTTGAGCACGACCTAACTATCTCTCGTAGACCTTCCCACACTCGCACAGAAGTGGTGGCGCGAGTTGTGCTTTGAATTGATGCCTTCGCGGTGTCTAGGAGTCGCTTGTATGCGATACGATCGATGTTGAGGGATGCTGATGTGGCGTGTGACGTTTCATAGTTGTCTACTAGGCGTGTCGGCCTATATAGTTGATATGGATGCAATTGGT